>JAACJM010000099.1:0-303301 GCA_013368315.1 Tetrapyrgos nigripes | reverse complement strand
TTCCCACATCACTAATTGGAGATCAGACGCAGGGGCAGTCTCAGGCAGGAGATCGGAGTTCCCTACGTATACCCTTTGAGATATGGGTGTGTACATCTATGTGCTGCGAAATCTAAGATTGATGTTTAACGAGGGTGACACATGAACAGTTTAGCATTTGATAATTGCATAGAGGTGATTGAAAACTGTGATTGAAAAGTTTTCTAACGCCTCGTATTGTGGCACTGCCCTCGACGCCACAATTACCAACCTACGGAAATGAACCATCGTATCGTAGACATGTATATAAAACGTATAGCTATTCCTTACAAATAATCAAAGCGACCACTGTAAGATAAAAGAGATCTTTCGAAATGTCCTTCAATGCTGCTAGCTCTAGACAAACCTCATGGCAGTGCTGATTAGCAGCCTGTAACCGAGAACGCAAGTCCTCACAAAATTTTCCCTCTACTTCAGCACTGTGTGCTCTGGCGAGTTTGAGGACGAAAGATTCGATGTGCACAAGCTCCTCATGCATGTCTTCGGCGATGGAGAAGTATAATTTCCGGCGACATTCTATCTGGAAGCCTGAGAAGTAGGGGGTTGGTCCGTACTCGTGGCACCGCTGGGCTGCCACAAAAATCGCATGTTCAGACAAATTAAAATCAATGGTGTGATGTGAGATCCTCACCATTCATACGAAACCATTCCTTAGGCTCGAGTGGCTCTCCTGGGAGCGGTTTACAGTCTGTGGGGGGGTCCCACCAAGAGTAAGTGGCATTCCGGATGTCAGCACGGCATTGGAGACCCTTTGCGAACATTTCAGCAAACTCAGCGTCCATGTAATCTCGGTCTTGGCCATAGTCGTCCTCAGTCGTTGGTGCACTAAGCATGGTGGTTAAGTACTGCTGCAACCACTGTCGACCCTCGCGCAAGCCGTGGGGAATTCTGGGAAACCAGAATTCCCGAGGCACTCGAATATCCCTACGCACCACGGTTGCAATGGTCAAGAGCTAGACTGAAAAAATAGAAACGAAACATCGACGTACAATGGTATCTCACCTACTCCTGCCACTGCGAAGTCCCAGAAGCGGGGACACACACTGCCGACACCATGCCACTGCTTCTCAACCTGCTCTCCACAAAAAATACCATCAAGTGTGTCGTTGTGAGGCTCAGCAAGATCCATTCTCGCAGAAGAAGCACAGCCAGAGACCGGAGGGAGACGTGGGCTGTAAGGTGACGGGTGAGATAGTTTGGTATGACGAGAGGATTTTTCACGAAGCACGGGGGCCATATTGACACTCGTTTATCTGCTGAAGTACATATACATATGTTTGGCCCGCTTACCATAATGGGCGATTTGATACTAAGATCGAGTATAGTCCAGAGCAAGTAGCCATAAGCATTAGGCATCATTAGAGCATGTTGACACACAGTCCTCGCCAGCTTGAGGGTTGAACTTTGTCAGTGGGGGCTCACTCGACGAGAGCAAGCCTTAGAAAATGCTATATTCCATCTCAGCTCATCTCAAAGCTGTAGTCAGAGTTTTTTGAGGAACAAATTTGAAGAAATGAAAAAGTCAGACGAAATCACTATTTGCAGGGCTTGTTATGTGCTTTTCTATTCGGACGCTCATGCCTCGACCCAAACTCTATCGCACCAAGGAAGAACGACTGCTGGCAAATCGCCGTAAAAGCACTAAACACTATGCCAGGTATGGTCTTGCTCATTCTTCAGGTGTTCCTCGCAAATTAATACACTCTTTCCAGCAATGCCACGCACATCAATAAAGCTCGCCGTAAGACATACAGGAAAACACAAAGAAAGCAGACTGAGCAGCGACTGAAGGAGGCGGAGCACTCAAGGCGTAGCAGAAAGGCATCGGAAACTATGCCACCAGAGTCTAGGTGTGTCTGCTTTCCGGTATTGTTGCGTTCTAAATGTACTTATGCACCGTTCTGATTGGCCTAGGTGTGTCTACATACATATGTATATGGATGTACGTCGATTATACTGATATACCTATAGCGCAAGGATCCTCAAGCAAGCCAAGACTCGATACGACAATATGATGGGACAGCTGCAGCCGACACCGTTCAAGTGGTTTGAAATGCTGTTCAATAAATACACAGGCAACATCCATGCTTCTCTGAATGTTCTCGAGGAGACTTCAAGAGTTCTCACCAAAATTGTGGAGGACTTCTCAAAGATGGGAGCAATGGTTTATCAGCGAGAAGGGGTCTCAAAGGCATGCCGACAAATCGAACATTGGACTGGTGAGGCGCGGATGTACGTTGGCTGGGTAGAGGATATGCAGTGTGCTACTATGGTTAGCGTTGAAGAGCTTGCTCGTCTGCATGATCGCAGAAAGTTGCAGTATCAGAGGGATAGCAGGTCCTACTAGCTAGTGACATGAACAAATAGGGGCTTGCGTAGTTCCACTATATAAATCTAACCGTATTTTGTCGCAACGTCTATCAAACCCCATCATGTCATCTGGTCAAAACTTAATGGCACTAACAGGCGAGTCAGAGAGAAAGGTATGCCTATCCAATTCTTGTTCTAGTAGTACACTGCCATTAATCGTCATTTCAGAGTGGCTGCCCTAGACAGATAGACCGCTGCACATGCGCCAAGCAAGCTTTTCCAGTATTGCAGAAGGGGGAACGGTAAGTTTTTCCTCAAAGCGCTTTCGACCGTTCCCTAAACGCTCTGCAGTGATATCGAGATCTCCAGGTCATGGAAACCGTTTCTGATCGCAGCAGTACATAATCCCATTTGCATCTCTTATGATCTTTCTTGTCAGAACTTTCTGCACCAGTGCCACTGTGCCGACCAAAACCCACATGTAGTCATCCCCAAAGGAATAGCTTAGATAGAGGCCTGTATTTCAATATCGGTATCAATGCGCCAAAGACGTTTGTGCACATGTGGTCGTCCCCAAAGTAATAGCGTAGCCTCAGACCCTGGCACTTGGATATGTGTAGGCCTGTATTTGAATATCGGTATCATAAAACTTTTGTTTGCATCTGTTTGCTACATGCGACTTCGTTGACTGTCGAATTCTGAACTTAGTTTGATTTCATTCCCTACAACGATGACCAGTACGCCTCCTCATCACTATATCACTTTGACCCCTGGTGCTTGCAAGTACTTTTACGTTTGGTTCACTGCGTTTTAGTTCTGATCTCACTTGCAGCACTGACCATTTACATTGCTAATCTGCAGAACACTGTGGTGATCGAGAATGCTACCACAGCTGGGATCTCGTTGGGCTCCTCAGAGCAACTGACTCCAACTAGGGACCAGCCTCCCCATCTCGTCTCCGGTAATGCAAACGTCAATGTGGCTCCCATGGCAAACTCGACATCTTTTCATCCGAACTCAACTCTTAGCATCGCGCGCTCTCTCCATGCTCGAAAATCGGTTACCGACTCCCCAGATCCAGTCCACCCCCAGCCATACAGCCACCCCATGCAGGTCCCAACCCTCTACCGTGTATACTACGCCTGGAAAGAGCCTCCATCGTGCGAACAAGTGTATGATCACTCGCAAAATGCATTGTGGGAGCCCGTGTAGGCTTTTTTGCCCATCCGTGAGTACACCCATAAATCTATGCAGGGACCCGTATGTGGTTATCTATGCTAATTGATCTTTTCCACTTGTAGGTCCATTGCTGATTCGTTGGTCGTCGGAGTGAAAGACACCTTTCGCAAGGCCTACCCATCTTTTGAAGCCGCTCTGGAGGAATATGCCCAGGTCCTTGAGGGCCAATCCGTGTTGCAAGGGCCCCGCAATGGTCATTTCAAACATGTTTTTTTCGTACAAAGCTGCAGATTTTCAGGGAGATATCGAGTTTGCTGTAGATCCAAGTGATGTTGTTCGTGCTTATCCTGCCGGTTCGGCTGAGGTGACAGCACTACCACAATTCCGAACCATGTATGTAGTACATTGATTGTCGCGAAATATTCTGTTGACTGGCTTACTACAGTGAACATGGCATCATGCCTGGTGTACTAGCTGCTCAGCTTTTTGGAGGAGCCAGAAGCGTTAGAACAACTTCTCATGTTACTGTTGATAGCCAGACCTCCGCAGCCGAAGACTCGTGGGACAAGGACTTGGAAGGAGCGGCCGTCATTTCGGACTGGGCACCGGATCCATCCCCTTCGGTTGGGCCATCGGTTAGGCCATCTACCGGCCCCATTGTCATACACTCAGATGGATCTGAATCCGATTAGGTTTGCTTTCTGTATGCTATTTACTTGCCTGTATATGTACATGGGTGAAGCTCTGAACAATTGTTATCAATTATGTCTAAGAAGCACAAACAGATGTTTTGGAGTGCCCCCAAGGCGACAAGCACCCAGTTTCGTCTTTCAAACGTCAGCAGCCAACTGGAATCCACCACCACCCACCTCTCTACTGAAGATCTCGCGATATCTCATTTGGAGCCACAGTCTGATTTGGACTGGGATGGAAACGACTTGCCACCGAGTAGTGATCTGGTGGATGTGGAAGATGCAGGCTCCCCAAATCCAGGAACAGACGAATTCTCTTTCTTCTGGTCATCCGAGAATACCATTGAAAACGACACCCCACTACTACAGCTGAGTGAAGCAGAATCGCTGGACGCTGCTCACATTCGCGTCAACAAGCGGGATTACAACATACATTCGGTGAGTATCATGACATACATCTATGGGCCCGGTATAATCATCTTGTCTAGGACAATCCACTCAAAGCCTGGTTGGAGTTTCGTGAGGATTACCTCGAGGACATGCTTTGGGTCGAGGGACGACGTGGTTCAGATGGATTTTGTGAAGGTGGAAGCTGCACGGCAACAGGCATTTACCGCTGTTGTGATGATGAATGTATGGGCTTGGGGTTGTTCTGCAAAGCTTGTATTGTTTTGGGGCATGCTCGACTGCCTCTTCATTGGTTAGAAGTGAGTCTAATATTTTATATCCCTTGCATATGTACTTATCAATGCAAAGGTGTGGAACGGCCACTTTTTTGAGGGTGCCAATCTATATGACTTGGGTCTACGAGTTCAATTGGGTCATCAGCCACAGTCCAGATGCTTTAATCCCCGTTCAGCTCATCACGATTTTACTGTGCTCCACACTAATGGTATCCATCGCGTTCACGTCAACTTCTGTCACTGTCGAGGGACCCTAGAGCATCGTACTCAACTCATCAGAACATTGTGGTATCCAGCGACACCAAAAGATCCCCAGACCGCAATCACTTTCTCTTGTTTGCGTCTCTTTCAGCATCTGAACTGTCTCGGCAAGCTTCCTGCCTACGACTATTACTGTGGGCTGGCTCTAATGACCAAAGAACGTCAGCATATGGAACCAAAGGTGTGTGCTTTTCCTCCTATGCGACGTGGGCTGAGTGTGGTTTGTGCAGGATCGTTATAACACATTTCTTCGGGCAACGGTCCAGTGGCGCAACTTAAAAATGTGTAAAAGAGGTGGCCGAGGGCATGCAGAGTCTGGCATTGCAGGTACTTCGTTCGGAGAACTGGCCATTGAGTGTCCAGCATGTCCTCTTCCTGAAAAGAATTTGCCAGTGGATTGGAAACTTAAAGGACCTGAGCTGCAGTGAGTCTGGTAAAATCCTTCTCGAAATACCTGTATTCAGTTATGGCCACAGATATCTCTATACGCTTTTCTTAGCTCTGGATGCAAATTTCCGATTGCGTAATCGTATTGTATCAGACGAGAACAAAAGTCCTTTATTGGGTGATGGCTTCGCATATCTTTGTCCAAGCTCACTGTATAAGGAACATGTGCGTTAGCATGTTGACCAGGAGGATGTGAGTCAACCTGATATCAATAGTTTCTCGCCCTCATGTCAATGGTTGTGATCAGATGAGCAATTGCTCCGGGTTCCAAGCGATGACCTTGTCGAATATCAAGAACGTTGTCGGCCTCCGGGTCAGTGGCGTAGCTGGGGTTTGTTGCGGCTGACATCGGATGTGGCGGGCGTCAGGTCTTGGAGATTTACAAAAAGGAGAGAGGTACGCATTTTCGGCAATACATGTCTTGTGATTCAGTGGCTGATGGGAGCTCAGATATTGCAATGTCGATTTCGTGTTCTGGTGCACTATCAAGGACACGGAGTATCTTTGTATAGTGGTGTCTTACGATATTTCATGCCAGTGGAGTCGAAATTTCTGGTCACGAATGGAAGGCCTAGACCCTGACATCAAAGTCAGGTTCAAGGACACCGATGTAAAGTTCTTGATACCAAAGTTTTATCTCCGGGCGCATCAGCCAAAGTGTCACACCAAGTTTAACTTTGAATATACTCTGGGATGCGGTGAAACTCATGGAGAGGTAATCGAGGAAGGTTGGGCACTTACAAACAAGGCAGCAGCACAGACGAAAGAGATGGGACCAGGAGCCAGGGCTCAGATGCTTGATGATATCTTTGGATTTCATAATTACTTGAATGTGGAAAGTCTCGGTAAGTCATAACACCAGTTTTGTTCACTTGCTCATGCATGGGTGTATAGACAAAGTGCTCGCCAAGCGTTTGATTTCGGCATGCAAAGAATTTGATCAATTCTACGAGGATTTTCGACGTTTTGATATTGGATTGGAACAGAATCTCGGTAGATCACATTTGGATCATTGGAAACAAAGCGTGATTGATTGGGAGGACAACAACAAATTGCCATGTCCATATGAGGATGAGAATGCAGGTCAGTGTGGTTTTGTGGCGGGCAAAATGGTCTCAATGACACAACGTAGCTGATAACAAGGACCAGCTCAAGTTGATTCAGCTTGAGATGGCAGAGGAAGAAGCAGCCCATTTCAATAGTGGGGGGGCGTTGAGATATCCCTCGAGTCCCCAGAGGTTTATTGCTATGGGTATTGAATTACAGGAGGCTCAGTGTGTATTACATATATCTCTTCAAGCTCCGTAACTATTGATACTAACTCGTTCTTCAGACGAAACCTTGCCCTGTTCACTACTGTGAATACTATACTCACCCCAACTCAACAATTGGAATTACACCGGAGACGCTCATCACTTTTCAAACGTATTTTCCAGTTTCGTGCGCTCCAACGATTGCTGATGCCCGGTCTGGCCGACGTTCTGAGTCCAGGTGACATGGATCGGATCAATGATCCAGATCTGACCCATCCGGAGAAATTTCCACTGTTCCTTCCATCAGACAGCGGAAGTGCCAGTTCTCGGGCCAGAGCTTGCCTGGGTGAATTACCTGAGGTGGAAGCGAGAATGCGGCAGGGGGAGGCATTGGATGCACTGGAGGCGATTCAGGATGGGCTGCGAGCTCGAACTACGGCAACACGCTTCAAACTGAGGAATCTTTCAGGGCAGGTGGAAAGCACACGGGCTGGTGGTGTGCTTCGGCAAATTGATATTCGAATTCATAGCCAAAAGATCTGGTACCGACATGCTAGAGCGGCTCTCTGGCGACTTCGGGGGCCGGGTGAATGGGAGCTTCAGTTGGCAGAGCTACGAGATGAAGATTGCCGAGGAATAAACGAAAGGGCTCTGAATAGGGAAGAGCAAGCTCAACGAAATGCAAGGTTGGACAGATTGCGAAGACAAGGTGTCTTCACTCCAGAGGATGACGACGAAGAATATCTAGTAGACCAGGGCATAGTATCCCAGGTGCGAGGGGAGGGGAGTCGGACCCTGTCATGGATTTGGTATGGTACTACTCCTTCAGAAGATGATCCGGAGTTCATAACTGGTGGGGGACAAATTCGGCTTTGGACCTCGATATTTTGATTCTGATCTTTGATTTTGACCTTCCCAGTGATTCGTATTGAGTGGTGCAAAGCACGTGCGCGAATGCTTCACCGAAAGGAGGAAGTGATGCTTCTCAGTGAAGAGTTGAGACGTATGTCGGCTTACATGAGATGGAAGGCAGGGTGGTGGATGGACAGGAAGGTCAGCAGGCCTGGAATGGTAACTAGAGATGGGGCCCTGGAAGAAGGGCTCAATGCATATGCCCATCAGCAAAGCTCATTCTGCCTGAGGCGGGCACAACACATAGAAGATCACCGGTCTGAACTAAGACATCACGCAGTGAAGGTGTTGGAGCGAGTAGAGAATCTCCCAACATTGACTCTCAACATAGATGACATAGATACCGAAGATGATGCAGTATTGACGACGGGTGTAGAGATGTAATTGATCAGGGTTTTCTATACATAGTGATCTGCTATATAGTTGCTACCAATATATAGGTGACATACTACTGAATGGCATTGATAGAGTGTATGCACGTGTATGTCTGTATAGATCCCCTGTTCTAGCACTAAACCTGTAAGCGAGTTATATACCTATACTGGACACAAATTCAATTGACAAAGATTCGACGTCTTTGTCCTGTGTTCGTACCTAGCAGAGGGACGTATGCCTATGAGCACAATATATCTATGCGGGACAGCCATGTTCAGATAGTTACGGATTACAAGATTTAACCTAATCGCTATACAAGGCGGTAATACCTGAGAGGTAGCATAGGTGTGTGTACTTCCGGTCCAGAGCCTGATACCGCTTTTGAAGTAAGAGACGACGGTCATTCTCTTCCATAACCTCATAGCGTAAGTTATTGCGAATGGTGTCCAATTGAAGATCTTGTAGATACCACCATGCCTTGCTCATCTCGTATACTCGACGACGGCTACGGGTGAGCTGGCCATGGACCGACCGGATCTCATCAGCTGCAGCCGTACGGCGTCGTATCATATCGACTCCCGATATGATTGGGAACATAATGTTGGTGGGATCCCTGTCGTGACATCGGCGAACTATGTATTGCTGGTTTTTATCAGAGCGGTGTCAGCGAGAAGCATACACATACCTTGTTCTGCCACCCAGGCTTCGTCGGTAAGCTCAGCCAGCATGTACTCATCCTCCTTGTCAAAACCAAAGGGAGGATCTTCCCAGGTCAAAGAGCCACAGGACAAGCCTACTCGCCCGGTTATAGATGCTCGAAATGCCTCCAAGTGATGGTTCAATTCAATCTCGTCTTCTCGGGCATACGAAGAACCCCATCCTGAGAGGATCCATCGTTTGCTGAACATGACATCCTTACAGGCTTGACGGTCTGTTGGCAGTATGAGAAGGGGAAGACCTCCACGAGGTTCGATTTGGTCCTGCCTGAGAAACGGTAAGTAGTGGTAAGCATATATGTGTGACGACGATCACCAATAGTACGGTGGCTCTTCTGCTTTGTAGACCCAGCTCCAATCACCGCTGCACCCATCTGGATCCTGTGGTAGCACAAAGGCCTGTTCAACAAGGAGACGATATTCCTGGGTTTTGCTTTCATCTTGGCTTTCATCTTTGGACCAGCTGTCCCGGCCCACGCGGTGGCAAGGTGAGGGGGCAGATCCTGGTTCTGTGCCTGACATAGAGTCTTGAAGGGAATCCTAAAACGAGGTAAGTGTGGGGGGAAAAGTCAATCAAGAGAGGAGACCACCTCGGGAGTCATCTGGCGATAGCGTCGATGTGGGTGGAAGGCAAGAGCCAAAGCGTGATCTAGAGGTGATGGCTAATTTCAAGGAAAATTGGGTGAGACGATCAGACGCAAAACCGTGCTCTTCCTAGCCCAGTCGGGTCCTCAGTCCTCACGCGGACTTGGCATAGCCTAATGGTCGACGTAAATGACATACGAGACGCGTGGCTGAGCGGAGTCGGACCATCACTGCAGGACCTGGAGTAAGAGAGTGCTATCAACCGCACATATGTATACAGATCCGAGATTCACTGTGCCGATAGCATAGCATTTTTTTCACGCTATGCAATCAAGCTGTAGTAGACTACTTTCTACTCTACGATAGCTTACTCATAGGTTATGTATCATTCTAAATGTTAGGTTACAATCTACACTATATGAGACGCACATCAGCCTATGGCCAATTTCAAGAATCACTGCGCAATAGACTGTTATTCAGTCAATGGCAGCTTAATTTTTCATTCAACGATAGCCTTTATATGAGTAGTCTGGTGGCTATTTTCAAGCCTATAAGAGAATGGCTGATTCGAATGTTACGCTCGCTGTCCGTTGGGAGACGATTAATTAGGAGACATGGTAATTAGTATACTAAGAGTGATAAGTAAAAATGTTACGCTATTACTAGAACGCCGTTGACGTGGGAGCGGCTGTCAAAACAACGTGCTCAACAACTCTCATCCTCCGACTGCGACCATTCCTTCTGTTCGTCCTCGTCAGCACGCTGCTTTCCCTTTCTGCTGGCAGAGTTCTCCTCCTCCTCCTCCTCCTCCTCCTCTGCTTCCCCATCCTCTTCATCGTCATCATTAGAGTCATGGCCAGATGACTCTGCATCACGTCTCAGGCGTTTTCGTGATTGGCTGGTAGATGAAGATTTGCGTTTGCGGGTACTGGTAGGATTGGTGGCGGTGGATTTTTGTTGGCTCGAGCGGTTGCGTTTGGCAGCATTTGCCTTCAAATAAGTGTATTTTGCGGGTGGGGTTGCAGTGCCAGTGTTGTACCGCTTTGCACGCTGGTTACTGAGAAATTGTTTGACGATGGCGATTGTGGCCCAGTCCCCGATAAAACAGTTGAGAATAGGGTGCCGTTTACGCATCTGGAGCTTTGTGAGTATTTTTAGCTGATTGCGACTTCACAGTTACTCACTGCGTCTTGGTATGTTGCTCTGTCGGCCACAGGCTGTTCGTTCCATGGTGTCATGATATCCATCCCACTTTTGTAGAAGAGTTGATGAGCACTGCTCTAGATGGAAATGTCAGTGAAATAAACCAGTGAGTAGCAATTACTCACAACTATTGCGTTATATCTCACTTTCTCTCCATCTAATCCCATTTCCTTGAAGATATTCCAGCTTGAACCCGAAGGTCGTGGAATTTCCTGCTGGGTAGCCTGGTTTTCACCAAGTTTCCATTGCAACTCGGCGTTTGTTGCTTTTGTTTGAGCGAGTTCGGCTGGTCCAGGTAATAGGGTCAACACGGTTCCTACAAGGTACGGTATGACTTACCTCTTAGCTTAGTAACCAACTCATCTTCCCCAGGCTGCCCTGCTCCATCAGGACTCTCACTGCTGTTATCCTTTTGACCATGATTACTGTCTTCGTGTCTGGTTTTGGATTGAGGGGAAGTTGACATCTCTTCTTCATGAATATCGTGTTCGGAGGTTGGTGCTGCACCTCTTCGAGAGTCAGCGGCAGTTTGAGAGGCTTGTCCCGCTGAAGTGGTTTGTTTAGTCGTTGGACGTGGTGCCGGTTGTGGTGTCGGTTGGGGACGGGGGCTATCGGCTTCCTGTACCTCATCATCGTTGTTATTGTCCTTTTGTTGACGACGGGAACGGTTCTCTGAGTTCTTGGCTTTCTTGAGGGCTTCTGTTGAAGGGATAGGACTTCAGTAAGTGTTTCCTAAGTATTTCAAAATTTACCGGTACTCACTTTCCATTTCCTGGTTTTTTTTCAGCAGTTCTTCGTATGTCAGCTGTTCAGCGTTGGCATTGACCCCTACTGCCAGAGGGCTCCGATCGTTTTCATTTGTTGTCCTGCGACTGGAGGATCCGTTGATGCCCTTTTTTCTTCCTGTTGAGCTGCTCGTTGGGTTATGTTTGCTAGGCGTGGTAGTGCCTACATGAGACGTTATTGGAGTTTTTGGAGGAACAGAAGACATGGTAGTTTGAGTATTTCTGGTGGTTGCCGCCATGGTGGTGAGGGTAATGACAACAGAACGACGTTGGGAGCGTTGGCAACAAAAAATTTTGGTAGTCCAGTCATGTGATTACGTTTATTTTCTTCCAAGTCCTTCGCCTGCGTCCTCCTCTTGTACACATCCTTCATTTCGACATGCCTGGCTCCCGAAAGCAATGGTGTGAACATTGCAGGGAATATATCAGTCAAAGGCGTGCAAACCAGCACCGCGCTTTCTTATTTAACCCATACCCAACTCCCTCTATTCTGAACTCGTCTACTTCCACACCGTACACTCGCCATGATGACAACCTTGGAGATATGTCTTGGGATGAGCCGCCTATGGGAGAAGAGCCTTCTTCATCTGGCCAAGGCAGCTTTACTGGTGGTGGACTGCGAAACATCCGGGCTTGGGTTGAAGATGTTGACGATGAAGAGGACTTGATGGATGCCGAAAACTGGACTTCCCTGGAGCTGGATGATGAGGATGAGAGTAGTCAAGGAGACAAAGAAGAGGATTTTGATTGGGACACATTCATACAACAGCACTGTGCTCGACATGGTAACCTCTCTGCAGAAGAGCAGTTTGGGGCATCTTACGAGCAGGAGGCGGCAGGAGGTATGTCCATGCTCCATTAATGTACTTTATAGACCTTCTAAGATTTTTTTTACAGCTACTCTCGGTGAATATGACCTCGCAATATGTCAAGCTTTTGCCTACAAGCTCACGACACACACCACTGACCGCGCCTTTGCGAAAACCCCTTATGCCTTTCCTCGGCATCCTTCTCAGCTTCCTCTACCTAAGCTGGATAGGATACGGTCACGGGTCAATGCCCTCACCGGTGTAGAGCCCCGTCTTTTCGACTGCTGCCCCAATTCCTGCTGTGTATATACCGGACGACATGCTGACCTTGATGCCTGTCCTTATTGCACCAAAAACCGATTTCGTTCCAACGGCAAATCACGAAAACAATTTACCTACATTCCACTCATTCCACGACTCACGGCATTCACTCGGAGCCAGGAAATGACGAAGAAGATGGAGTACCGAGCGAAGGAGCACACGCACAGGGCCGGCCATCTCAGCGACATTTTTGATGGTACAACATATCGAAAACTGCGCAGACGCCACGTCCACATTAATGGCCAGTCCCTCCATCACAAGTATTTCGAGGATCCCCGTGACATTGCTCTTGGACTCTCGACTGATGGCTTTGCACCACACAAACGACGAAAAAAGACAGCCTGGCCGTTAATTCTATTCAACTACAATCTTCATCCTGATATTCGTTTCCACCTCGAAAACATCCTTTCTCTCGGTGTAATACCGGGCCCCAAGAAGCCTCACGACATCGACTCTTTCCTATGGCCCCTTCTAGAGGAAACATCCCTCCTGGCTCATGGTGTACGCTCTTACGACGTGGTTAACAATGTCATTTTTCCACTGCGAGCATACCTGATTGCAGTCTTTGGTGATATTCCGGCTGTATCGATGTTAATGCATATGAAGGGTCACAACGCGAAATCTCCATGTCGCATGTGCTCTATCGTTGGTGTGGTTGGCCCCAATGATTCCCGAACCAACTATGTCCCTCTCAACCGGGCATGGATTGACGAAGACGACAGGATTAGGGTGTATGATCCTACAAATCTTCCTATGCGTACCCACGACAACCTTCTCACTCAGGCAGCTGAAGTGCAGGCTGCTCCTACCAACGCACAGGCGGAACGTCTTGCTCAGCAATACGGTATCAAGGAAATCCCAGCGTTATCATTTCTCGACTCTCTCATTTTTCCGACATCCTTCCCTTACGACTTTATGCACCTCATATGGGAGAACCTCGTCAAGAACCTTGTTCTCCACTGGACTGGCCAGTTCAAAGGCCTTGACGATGGGTCCGAGAACTACACCATAGAGAAGGCTATTTGGGAGGCTATCGGCGCAGAAACGGCGGTGTCAGGTGCTACCATCCCTTCTACATTTGGTGCACGGGTACCTGATGTCGCAAACGACAAAACTACCATCAACGCAGAGATGTGGTCCTTCTGGACAATGTACCTTGGGCCAGTTCTTCTGCGCAAGCGTCTCAGCAGGAAGTTTTACAACCATTTCATACTTCTCGTCAAACTCTTGAACAAATGCCTTCAATTTGAGATTACTACGGAGGAAGTCAACGAGATCCAACAGGGCTTCGTGGAATGGGTGCAGAAATATGAGAAGTGAGTGACGTCGTACTTGCATCAATGTCTTCGTTGGCTAAAACAGATGACTCCACAGGTATTATTATCAATACTCACCAGAGCGCGTCTCGGCTTGTCCACTCACGATTCATGCGCTTCTTCACATTGCGGATAGCATTGAGACTATGGGACCCGTGTGGTGCTACTGGGCCTTCCCTATGGAACATTATTGCGGGTCTCTTCAGCCAGCTATCCGAAGTCGGCGTTTTCCATATCATTCACTGGATCGTTACGTGCTTGAGACTGCACAGCTTATGCAAATCAAATTGCGTTATGATGTTATTGAGGAGCTGAAGCTAGGGCTGTCGAAAGTCAATCCACCACAAGGCTCATCAGAGCTTTTCTCCAGTGAGTCCTCTGCTCCGAACTCAATAGCTCTTTCAACTGACTTATCACCAACTTGATTCCAGCTCCCGACTACCTTCTCTGTCCTCCGAAGGCACAGTCACCTGATGGACACCTGTCTGCAGGCTTGGTTACCAGTATCTGTGCAGCACTCGTCACCCCATTAAATACCGAACACACACCCTGCCAGAAGAAGAAGAGAATCCCAATTGGGGTGGTCAGACAGCATTTCAAGTCAGCTCATGTTGAAATCTGGGGCTGTGTGTGTCAAGTTGACTCAGAGGAAGGCGAAACTATTCGGGCTTCATGTGTAGGTGGCATAGCTCAAGAAGATTCGAGGGATGCGACCTTTATACGTGTAAGTGAGAGCTGCTTTGTTAAACCTTGTCAATTTTTCTTAGCTGACATCTTTCTGTCCAGTATCAGGCATATGTAGATTTACACGCTAGGATGAATAACCGTCGGCAAAAGCTAGTCCTTCAGGACTTTTACGGTCAGCTGGAACGGATCATCGTAGTTCGTTTTACCGAACAGGCAGCCTATCAGGCGCTCAAACTGACTTCTGGAGAAGAGATCTGCCTTGCAGCGATCCGTACCTGTAAATTGGACAAGAAGCAGCCTCTCCGCGATATCGGTATGGACATGCACTTCTATTCTGGGTTTGGTGCATTGGACGTTATTGGTATTGAAAGCATCCAATCTCTCATGGGTAGGGTCAGGGATAGGAATAAGGCAGGTTGGGCATTGTTGGACCGTAGTGGCACACTCAGGAGGACTTTATATACGGACTCAGATGACTGAATGACAGTAGTTTTTGTAATTAGGACAGACTACTAAAAATCATTCTACTGAAGGCTGATTTCTCAGTTCATTACTCTTTCGTTGCGTAGACTACTTACTAGTTTACTTTTCAACCTATGTTTGGATACTTGACTGGTTACTTTCTAGTCTACGAGATAGCATGTCTTTAATCATAGACTGATCTGCCCCATCATTCTACGATAGACTAAATTTCATGCTATGCTAACTCCACAGTGATTGCTCCATGCGTGCAACTACAAACCGCTTAGGCCAGCTTAGGTCGGCATGGAAGGATTGATCAAATACAACGTTAATTGCCCATGATATTGACCCAACGGGCGCGGCACAAGTTAGACTTGCGGCTGAGACACGTATGTCCGAGTCGCCAGTCTAACTTGGTTATGTACATTACCAGGATATCTGAAATGGAACATCGGTAGGTTTAGACTAGTATAACTGGCAGTGACTATGGGCAATTGCAGATGTGACTGGATCGCTACTGTTCTTAAGGTGGAAGCACAATGTTACTATGTATACTACTTAGACCATTTCACATCACACACTACTCGGACAACGTAGATCCTTGGTCCGGAGTAGGGATACCGGCCATTTGACATTGCACCATCAACAGATATGTATCCGAGGTACATATTAACCCTAGCTATATACATCTCGTCACTATCACGAAAGGTAAGGCTCAGTCTTGGGTTGTCACTGGGCTGCCTGCATAACACACACTTGCACGACATACACCCATAGTCCGGTATAAGGACACCGGCCAATGGACATTGCACCATCAACGAATATCTATCTAACGGATATAACACCCATGGCTATATACATCTCGTCATTATCAGGGAGAGCTAAACACTCAGGCTCAGGCTTGGGTGGTCATTGGGCCACCTGTACAACTCACACTTGGGCGACATACATCTGTCGCCCGGTATAGGGATACCGGCCATTGCACATTGCACCATCAAATATCTATTCAACGGATAGATCCCCCGTAGTTAGAGAAATCTCATCATTGTCAGGAAGAGTTAAAGGGTCATGCTCAGGCTTGGGTGGTCACTGGGCGGCATGTATGACACACACTTGCGCGACATACGTTCATGGCCCGGTATGGGGATACCGGTCATTACATATTGCACCATCAACGAATATCTATCTAACGGATATATCACCCATAGCTATATACATCTGGTCATTATCAAGGAGAGTCACAGGTTCATGCTCAGGCTTGGGTGGTCACTGGGCCGCATGTATAACACACACTTGGACGACATACGTTCATTGGCCAGTATAGGGATACCGGCCATGACACATTGCACCATCAAATATCTATCTAACGGATATAACACCCATATCTATATACATCTGGTCATTATCAGGGAGAGTCACAGGTTCATGCTCAGACTTGGGTGGTCACTGGGCCGCATGTATAACACACACTTGAGTGACATATGTTCATTGGCCGGTATAGGGATACCGGCCATTACACTGCACCATCAACGAATATCTATCTAACGGATAGATCACCCATATATACATCTGGTCATTATCAGGAAGAGTCACAGGCTAAGGCTCAGGCTTGGGTGGTCACTCGGATTCCTGTATACCACACACTTGGACGACATACTTCCATAGGCCGGTATAGGGATACCGGGTATTTGCATTGCACCATAAATATATCAATCCAAACTATATAAATCCAGTCACTAAACTTTAACTGTATACATATTGCTGAACATTGCAGGCTCAGGCTTCGGGCTTCACTAGTCACTGGCTGCCTGTATAACACACTACTCGGACTACATAGATCTCCGGGCCGGTATAGGGATACCGGCGATTGGACATTGCACCATCAAAAAATATCTATCCGATGTATGTATCATCCCTAGCTTATAGCTTTGGACATTTTCACGGAAAAAGTAGCTGGCTCAGGCCTGGGTGGTCACTGGGCTGCCTGTATAACATACACTTTGAAGACATACGTTCATGGCCCGATATAGGGATACTGGCCTTGTCACATCGCCCATCCACCAGTATCCATCTCATATATACATCAATCCCACTATATACATGTATTCCTTACTAAAAAATACATGCTCACGCCTGGGTGGCTACTGGGCTGCCTGTATTGTAAACTACTCGGACGACATAGGCCCATGGGCCGATATAGGGATACCGGCTATCCACACTCCAGCATCAACCAAAATCTATCTCGTATATAGATATATTCTAACCCTTTGCATTTCGTCATTGGTACTAAAGATTACAGGTTTAACCTTGGGTAGTCACTGCGCTGCCTGTATTATATACATATATGCCACAAAGGCCTCGATCGCGCATGAACTGTTTGCGCTTCCGGCGCTCTTAATTGTGAGCAATGACATATACGTCATTGCACACCATATACATATATGCCAACGGGCTGCAATGTCGTGTCGTCCTCCATCCGGCAGTATATCTGGACTAAGCGAACAGTTCTATGGATTGCGCTATGCCTACAGTATACTCCCTCTTAGTGCATACCCCTCCGTCAAGGCCAAAAACACTGCCATATATGATATACATATATCATGCCCCATCATATACATATATGCCAAATGGCGCCAATCCCCTGCAGATCGCCGTCATTCAGCCGACGGTATGTCTGTATTAAGCGAACGGTCTTATGAGCCCTATGTCCGCGTCAGAGATCGCATCAAACGATGGCCCGATGGTCAAGCAATCGGTATCCCATTTTGGGGCTAACTCCGGCTTGCCGAGTGGTGCCGCTTGATGGGTAGCACACTGTCCTAATCCCCACCGATATACCTACATGGCCGCAAGCTAGCCAGGCCGGACGCAACCCGTGAATGTCCCTATATGGGTTATGGGGTCACTCCACTGGTATACAGATATTGGTACCCTATAGGGTGCTGATATGTACAAAATGATAGCAAGTCCATATATTTATGTCCATGCCCTAATCTGTGCCCAACCAAACCCGCCTGCAGACTACAATAATCATGGGTATGTATGTAGGCATATGTACATAAACATTAAAGCAAGTAGCAACTACTAACGAGATACTCGTTTTGGAAAGTGGCCGTCCAAGCCAATTGCGACGCTAAAGCCGAGTTCGGAAGGGAGTCCGAGAGATGGACCTCGGTCCATAGGATGATGTCCAAAGCACCGGTCATATGAGTCTCTGTCTTGGCCCTAGGATATTTGGCAGGGCTTTTATAAAAAGGAGTTGGTTGTGAGCGTAGAAATAACCGTCGCTTTTTATATGAAGCTAACTAAGGAACAACCTAGTATTTTACAAAATTGCTGCATCTCAGGGTGCTAATCTCATTGTCACCGAGCACCAAGTTGGAAAGGATTTGGGTGAGCTCGGCTGTTATTTTGTTGGGGACGACTGGGTCCATGGCTACTAAGACCATTAGCCATACATTTTAGCGTCCAGCTGGTACCATATACTCACCGCTTTTCAGCTACAGTAGCTCTCTTCCTTTCCTTCTTCCAAAGTCCTTTGACTTTGGGATCCTCCCTAAGAAGGATATCAGAAAGAAAGCAAACACGACAGAGGCAAGACAGATCGATTTACGAGGCCCTTTAGGCTGAGTTAACTTATGTCGACCCCCCAATTGAGTACCAAAGGTTCTCACGGGTTCTAACTTTTACACGCCACCTCAGCGCTCTGAAGTGCCCGAACACTGCCATTTCAACTGACGCTTGATACGATGTGGGTACGTCACAAGTCCTTTCCGCTGTCGACGACTACAGGCCCAACCACAACGAGCTTCAGACGCGTTTTCCTTCCCTCAGTAGCCATTGAAAGTCACCAAGAGCCGCTCTCTGAATCACTATGGCTTCCTCCACCCAATCCAAGGTCATTTATAATTGAAGGCGTTGTTACATTGAGATATTGGGCTCTATCTGATTTTTTACTGCATACGAAACCATTTTATTTATCCAATAATGGGCCTCGTAATTTGCCATGCGAAGCAGTGGCACCTTTCCCCAGTACAAGAAGAAAAAAGTTGAAGGCACACCAGGTACACGTGGTTGTGAGCACAGCTTTCTATTGAATTGGCCGGCTGATCTACTTTCAACTCTGACTCTTCGTGTACAATAGGACTGGCGGAAAGGCCCCATCGCGTCTGAATCCTGGGGCCGATGTGCCTATATAGGGGTGAACTCCCGACCCCTGTACCCCGACTCCCGTTTGAGGCCTATACACTATTTATCCGGTGACCAGTCCCTTCAACTGTGGTTTAAAAACTCTTGTCGCGTTGGCGACTCTCTCTCCCTTCTACTACCACCTCCCCTTACCTACGTTCTCGGAACAAGTTGAAGAAGGTGGATCTATGAGCTTCGGTGAGTCCTCTGGTATGCATGTTCATTGTCTTCTACTTATTGCTCTGTTAGATCGCATACCGTCACTTGCAGTGGGTGTTGGCGCAAGTGCCTCTACGATCTCTCCAGCTTCCGAGTACGTCTTCGTTGTCTTCTTTTCTTCAAGTATGTAGATCAACAGACTCTTGCACCGCCTAAGAGTGATGCTTCGAAAAGATGGAAGGATGTAAAACAGGAGAAGTGTACCTGTATCGCCTTCGCACTTAGGGCTCCAGCGTAGCCTATTGTAGCATTTGTGGAGTTTTCCCAAGTATCCGTACGCGTACGTACTACTCCAATCATCATTGACGTCCTTGATGAAGAACAGCCGTTTCAAATCATGAATGCGTACCTCTATCACGAAATCAGCGAGAACAAACAAGTCTACTAAGTAGTAGCCCGCACACCTTTACGGGCGGCGTGGTTGGAATAATACTCATGATCATGAGCACCCCGACGACGCGCTTACATAGTCCTGAAAGCAGTACAAGTGACAAGACTGATACGTTGAAGCCTATATCAGGCAGACAATTAAAAAATAAATCTAATCATCTTGCAGAGTTGTTCTGGGAAATTTCTTGTAGAGAAATCTTTCGGGCAGAAAAGAATAGGCACCTCTAAACCAAATAAGTAGCTGGTAGAATCTACTTAGACTCATGAGTAGTGATGAGAAAGCGAGGGATGACGAGTCTCTCGGAGTGTTTTATTATAATATATGAAAATAGAGGAGTCAAACGTGTTTAGGAGTGTGAAGATGAAACAGGTAAGAAGGGAACGACGTATGAGATAAATAAAATGGGATAGGGGTCATGGAGATAAACCAATAAAGCGAAAACAAGGAGAGATGATAGTACGAGAGTGTGTGGATCTACGTACAAAGGCAGTAGATGAGTTCATAGAGAGAAATTGAAAGACCAACTCACAGCGATGATCAGTCTTTTGTAAAGAATCTTTAAGATATAAAAAATATTTGATGATTGCTGATGCCACGACTGCCCTTTCACATCGTCTATGATCACGGTAGCAGACTCACTCATACAGATAGGGGTATGGGTATGCAAATCCACATTTACCGCTTGTAGAACGAGCAGGGCTAGACCTGTGCGACTTCGATGGCACAGGCCGGTGTTTCACCCCATTTAATTCAGGCAGCTGAGCGTTAGAGTTCTCATACATTTGAAATTTACATTCATAAGAATCCGGTTGTTCTTCACTCTTTGCTTTTCGGACGACCGGCTCATTAAAGATTTTGTCAACGCTTCGTCGCTGTTTCAGGGCATTGGGCTTTTATTTTATATTCTTCTCCCTCTGTTGCTGTTTCAGGGCATTGTGCTTTTCATTATTTCTCTCCTTGTCATTATTGCTGTTGCTGTTTACTTTTACCTTTTCCCGATTCTGACCCCAAATCCGCATTACCCCTTTTTTTTTAAAAAATAATCTCTTACCCTTGCCTCCCTCCCTTTCCTTAGCTCCATAGCCCTTTCCTTCCATCCTAATGTCATTCCTTGTACGGGCGGCCTCTTGGGGCCGTCGCGACCCGCCTATATTCTCTCTCGTCTGATTTCCTCCGACTCGCGGCAGAAGACGCAACAATTAGAGGCAAACAATAAAATAAAACAAAATCAAACAAAGACAAATACCTTCTTCGTCCACGATCACCACAATGTCAATTCC
Organism: Tetrapyrgos nigripes; assembly: GCA_013368315.1. Classification (NCBI taxonomy): domain Eukaryota; kingdom Fungi; phylum Basidiomycota; class Agaricomycetes; order Agaricales; family Campanellaceae; genus Tetrapyrgos; species Tetrapyrgos nigripes. The sequence continues at coordinate 282,188 of JAACJM010000099.1, read as the reverse complement.
CATTCCCATCTCCTTTTCTCCTCGCGTCGTCATACACACCGAAGAGCTTTCCCAAAAGCTTCGCTCTCCTTTTGGATACCATACCTGGTCCAACGACATCTTAGACTCCTCGATTTTGCTTGACGGGGAAAACGACCTCACCAATTACGACGCCCATATTCTAGTTCTAGAGCAGGCGCTCAAGGCTACCAAGGAAAAACGACAGCAGCTACAGAAATACCTTGCCGGATGTCGCTCTCTCACCGCACCAATCCGGTCTCTACCTCAGGACGTCATAGAGCTGATATTTCTATTCTGTTGCCCGGAGCATTTATTCGATTCGAGTCGCAGGGTCTGGCGACTTCCCGGATTTGTTCTGAGCTCAGTTTGCCACCATTGGCGCAACGCCGCTCTAGCATCATCTAGACTCTGGTCTAGAATCAACATTTGTGCCAGCATTCCGGACACCTGTTCGTTCCGCTCTAGTTTGGAGCTTTGTTTGGAGAGATCGAGAGCGGCTCCTTTGTATGTTCAATTGGAGCTCCAGAGCTGCGAGAAGACTCCCAACGAGGCATTCATCTCATCCATAGTGCAGCATTCTCACCGGTGGAGATATCTTCGAATAACGATCACTGGTGAACCTGTTTTTGAACCAGTTCAGAGAATTGCTTCATTCTCCGCCATACGCGAGTTTCCCAGTCTTGAAGAGTTTACTTTCAACGGGGAGGGAGCTCTTCTTTCTCTCATTACTGAAGGCCTGACGAATGCGCCTCGCCTGAGGGCTTGGACCATGTGGCTCCTTGACGACCGCCGGCTTGGAGAAGGTTGTTGGCCGTTCCCAACCAATTTATTCGCCAGAGCCTCTTTTAACAAGATTACCACTCTGTCCATTGCATCCATGGTAATTGGGGACGTGATCTCAATGCTACATACCTGCCCGAATGTCGTCCGCCTAACACTGGGTGAGCTGGATTCCTCATACGCAATTCCGAGTCCATCAGGGAATGGTATTACCTTGAGCGCTTGCCATGTCTCTAGTAATCCCATTATTCTCCGATCACTCAAGTTCCTGAAGTTCTCATTCATCGTTGAATACTTTTCATCCGTTTGGAAGCACTGGGAACCTCTCCTCGACCTGCTGACGACGCCTGCACTCAATACAATGTTTCTTGAGGGTCCGAAGGACAACAGAGTCAAACCGCTTGGCTTAGTCGTTCCCATCCCCATTCCAGTTGATAAAATCGGCGGATTGATCACACGTTCCAAATGTAACATCGACTCCCTTGGCGTCCGCAATATGCCATTTGACGACGTGACGCTTATCACTCTCTTGCGACTCATGCCATCCATTAGCCGACTTGGTCTTGTTCAAACCTCTCCCCTGTCATCGCCCTTTGTCAGTGATGCTCTATTCGCTGCCATGGACTCTCCTAGTCCAAATGACCCCGTCCTTCTTCCAAACCTTCTCTCCCTGAAGATCAAGACTCGGGGACAAACGTTCAGTCCGGAGAAATTCGTTTCAATGATAGATGCACGACGGAATTCCGAGTCAGCTTCGAACAACACCGAGGGCAGCTTTTTCGAACGGCTGGAGAGGGTCACTTTAGCAGTTTTGGAGAACAATGGCAAAGTACCAGCAGGTTATGAAAGGTTGCATTTGCTCCGGAACAATGGACTCGAGGTTGATGTTTGCTTTGAAGGATCCCCGTAGGAATTAGAGCTTATAGTGTAGTCGTCGTTCTGTCTACTACTTGTTATTACAGTAGCTGCGAAATTTGATGTGGGGTGCCGGGCTGCCGGGTCACAATCTTTTGCTTCACTCTCCTTCAACGCAGCCTGTGTGTTGCTAGAAAAGTAGTGTGGGGATCTACTCTCATATGTCGGGACCCATCCCGAAACAAGAGGTAAGCCAGAAACCAGCCCAGAGCTAAATTCCAAAAAAGGCAGGAACATCAATTCTCTAGGGCTCTCAACCATCCCGTAGGTTTTGACTTTCCGCCCTCAACACGTGACGTCCCAATGGGGCTTCAATCGGCCGACCGAAAGCCTCCCGCGTGTTTTGTTTATTCGTTCGTTGATTGTTCTTTCACCACCACCACCACCACCACTCGCGAACGCCCTCCCCCCCTGGTCTTAGGCCTGCTCTCTCTATGCCTTGTAAGATAATCTATCACCATTGTCTCGCTTTTCCACTATCAGTTTGCTTCTATAGTGTCCTTCTGGTCTGTTTTGCTAACTTGCTCCTCTTTCAGGCTTATGTTGTGGTTCTTCCAGGGCCAGAGGCCCATTTTGTGCTTATGAGTTGAACAGGATAGGATAGTGTAGTTTAGTGTCTTTTGGACATGTTCAACGCGTCTTTTGGAGGTTTTTATATCAGGTTTACAGTGTATATTCCCTTAGCATGTCCAAATGTATCATTTTTATGCTATTACATGGCATTTAAGAGCTCGTATATCAGGTTGACTTTGCCTCACCATAGCTCTGAGGCTTCTGTAGTGAAACAACGCTCACAACTTCAACCAGAGGCCAAAAATATACAAACAAAAGCACCTCCGGAGGAAGAACAGTGGAGCTCCAGGCTTGGCCCGTGGCCCATCAAAGGGCTTGCCTTTTTGGACCGTGGGAACATCACGTGTTGAGGGCGAAAAGTGCCCAAGTCCGTCCCGTACATGTACGCATTACGGGTACCGTAAATACGGTCCGTTCCCGTACCGTCGCCAAGGTCGGGGTCAGTTGAGACGGTACGGGTACGCTACGGTTATACCCGTATTAGACCGTACCGTATACGGCCGGCACGGTCGTAATACGGTTACTAAGCTGATGCGTCGCCTTCCTTCTTGACCACCACTACCATATCCACACTCCGACGTTTATTAGGACCTAGGCAACACCGTAACACTGCTTAGTCGCTACAAATTGTATTCGCAAAGCTTGTGCAATACACTTTCTTAAGCTAGCCACCTTCCTATTTTCAGGATTGAAAATTCTTTGTGCCCCACATTGTGCTGATGATCACAGTCTTGGAACCAAGGGTTGTGCAAGGGTCAGGGTATTGTGTATTGCTTAACACCTCCATTATGCTCCTTTCGTCAATAAAAACAGGCACTCAGACCAGGAAAATTCAAGGTGAAAATTTTAGTCTCATTTTTGTTCTCCACATACTTGCCACATACATGTGTGCGTTGCCCTGTAGCCTCAGACATATCTGGGTTTTGGATCTACCAGAGCCTTCAAAAGGCTGGCGTAGAAATAAAGGTCTGTCATAAACACTCCTCTCTTTCTCATCTCAGCCTCAGAATGGCAGACCACCATGAGGTCGCGTTGCCATTTGACTTCCTTTCTCGATATGCCCAGCCGAGTAGCGGTCCATCTTCTCTCCAGGATGAACTGGATGAGTATTTTCAGATCACTTCTTCATGTGCAAAGATGTCAATTAATCCATTAGAATGGTGGTATGCTCGGCGAGAGCAATTCCCTCATCTGTACCGCTTTGCTCATGATGTCTTGTGTATTCCCGGTGAGTGCTATTTTTTCTCTTCGAAAGCAGCTATCTCTGATATTTTTTTAAGGCTCCGCTGTAGCCGTTGAGTGAGTTTTCTCTGGAGGACGCGACACTGTTTCTCTTTGCGCGCCAGCCTTAAGGCAGACACAATCCAGGCTTTAATGGTTGTTAAAGCGCAGCTTCGTATGGCGCGTATTGCTATAATTGAGATTTTGGGTGATGAGTAGCATTTTTTCTGTTTCTTTTTCACTGCTTTTTAAGTTAGCTAGATTCCTTGGACGTCTACATATTCATCTAATGTCTCCGAAGTGCACAAACAATTCTTGCCGTATCTCCGTATACCCGTATATGGTCGGTATACAACCCGTTCCCGTACCGTACCCTTTTTTGTAATGTTCAATACGGTACGGGTACAGAAAATCCGTAATGAATACGACCCGTATACGGGACGGTTGAGAGCCCTACAATTTTCGCAGCTACTGTACATATCATATGCATCCTGGGGACAAGACTAAGAAGGGTTCCAGCGAGCTTAATGTAGCATTTGTGGAGCTCACTCAAGTACTTATCCGCAGGCGTACTTACTACTCCAATCACCATCAACGTCCCTTGATGGAGAACAGCAATCACGACTACGTAACTTTACCGTTGTTACTCCTAAGACGAAATCAGCGAGACCAAACAAGTCTAATAAGTAGTAGCCCAAAGAAACTAGTACCTAGGTGCGCCGCCACTCAGCTAGGCTAAGAAGAACTATTCACCAGTCGCGACGGCGTGGTTGGAATACATAGTACTCATGAGCACCCCGACGACGCGTTTATATATATAGCAACTCTACTTCGTTGACAATCCCTTCGCGCTGTCTAGTCCACCATATCGGTGATATAGAGCAAGGTGGCCAATGTATAACCTGAATATTGCTTACACTGCAAGACAAGAAATGTGGTTTGAAAGTGGAAAATGTAATGCATGATGGAAAACGTATCGAGCGGTAAGAATATATCACGCTGATACAACGGGGATACAACGCGATTTGGAAAATATATCAGTGGGTGTGGGTATTGCGTATGCAGAAATATAACGCGTTTGGGGAATCATATCACATCTCAGATTTTATAACGGTGATATCATGCAATAGGGGAATTATATCAATGTTGTATCCTAGTCATATCTTGCAAAATGCAATGGGAGTTGAATGGGAGCAGATGGCATGCATTAGAGGAATTCTGATGAAATACAGGAATTATCTTGGTGTAAAGATATCCTGGCTTGCAAAAGATGTAATATAACAAAGTTCTAATGGCTCGGACAGCGTGATGGGAAATGAATTGGAGCCTGAGGCCTGATGCGCTATTTCTCAGAGACATCTGAGTCACACTGGGTGCAAACACTTGTAATTCCTTGGATATACAGAGGAATTACATAAGACTTACACTGGTACACTCAATATGTAAGTCCACTGGACTTACTGAAGTATTACCAGAGACCAAAAAAAATAGAACAATTATATATGACCATTGTAAGGCATGAAGTCTCACAGTGGTCCCTGGTAATACTTCAGTAATTCAAGTGGACTTACATATTGAGTGTATCAGTGTAAGTCTTATATAATTCCTCAGTATATCCAAGGAATTACAAGTGTTTGCACCCAGTGTCATATCTGAGTAGTGATTCTGGGGACATTTTGCTGGTGGCGCAAAGGGAAATAAATTGGAGTCTAACACGATATATCTCAGGGAAATCTGAGCAGTGATTCTCGGGACATTTTGTTGGTGAATATAAGTATGGGGATTAACCCATGAAGAATGAACAAAAGAATGGTCTGAATAAATGACTCACAATGCGAACAATCCCAATATCCCGTATGTGCATCAACCCTTTGAAGATCTGGCATTGACCAAAAATCCAGGTAAACCCATTTATTTCCTCTTCCGTTCCACAAGCTGTGTGGACTCTCAAGCCTTTCCTCCTCATACTTCCGAATTGCCTCTCGCCATTTCTCGTTTCTCTGAGGGAACATATCCCAATCCCATTCTTCTGGGTCTGATTTGGCGTGGTCTGGCTGTCGAGACCAATTCTCGGCTTCGTGCATGGAAGAAAAGGGGACTGGGAACTGGGCGCATAATGGATGTCCAAGAGAGACAGAACGGAAGAAGAGTGTAGTGTGAGGGAGAGGAGCGAGGTTGGACATGACTACTTTGATCTCGTTCTAGTAGCGATCAAAGTAGAACAGAAAGAAAGAGCGATTACACACCATTTTCGAGTATCCATGCTCGATTCTCCGCCTGAACCCGTCGTAGTCGACTGTTTCTTCAACGTAACCTCGCAGTCTTATGCAACTCCACTATTTGGCCAGAACGAGTAAGCATCATTGGCGAGACGAAGAACAGACGAGAGAACTCACATGCGCTCCGTTGCTGACGACGACCAAGCTGTCCTCGTTGACGCCTCTTTCACGCTCTCCATCCACCTCCTTTGTCAACTCTGCAAGAACCACTTCCCGATTTTTCACCGTAAAATAGTGGCGGTGATGTACATAGGTCCAATCTGCCCGGAATATCTTCTGAATTCGACGACTTTCTGTTCAAGAGGGGATCCTCTTGATGTTTCACATGCGCATCGTGGCGAATCTAGAGGGGTTGCAAGTAATAAAGATAATGGTAGGTCCCAATGCCCGCCAAAAGAATTGAGCGCTTAAACAGGCACTCATTCGAAAATGCTCAAAATACATCCCATATCTACATACCCCTACATGTACTTATATGTATTTGAATACTTTGATGAATCAACACAAGTTATTCCCCAGTATCTGGTTCGTACCAGTCCCTAAGCCCTTGCTCAGCCCTGGCCCTATATAAGTACACTACCAGCAAAATGTCCCGGAAATCACCCAATGTGAATAATACCCTGTCTTGCGCTATAATTCTCATCGCGCTGTCCTGCCCATTGTATCTGGGTTATAGCGCAAGGTGGCCAATACATTACCCAAATCTTGCTACCACTGAAAAACAAGAAATGTGATTCGATAGTGGAAAATGTAACACATTGTAGACAAAGTTATCGAACTGTAAGAATATATCACGCTGATACAACACTAATACAACAAGATGTTGTTGCATATCCATCATGCATCACTCGTTTTTCGATATCATCTTGTCCTACTTTCGTTGGTACATTCTATCACCATCTCCGCCGGCTAGGATCAGACGATTACCGGCGCCGTTTTTTTTTCTTCTTTTGGCTGCCCGCTGGCAGCATCCCGTTTTTTCACCATAATCACATGCTAAGCAGGTATCCTAAGCAGCAAGCTTCGTGGAGTTTAGTAGTAGATTCGATGAGAGCGAGGGACCGGTAGCTAATCATGAACACCGGGAACCCAAGCCAGCTCTGGCTACGTTTTAGTGGCGGTGTCACGCGGAATTCGAGGAAAGGACTGGAGCTCGATGTTGTCGACAGTGAGGACTAGCAAGGACAAGTGTATCTTGCTACAACAGATGTGAGAGAGACTTGGTAGTAGTGAGATAGTGAGTGTACCAAGTATCAGATGAGAAGGACGCCGGGAAGGGGCTGGATTCGTTTTTTATGATAATTAGAACTCGGGAGTTTTAGGAATTTACGAACGGGAAAAGCAGGGATCGATTCGACATAGCCACATGCGGAAATGGAGTGTAAAGAACTCACCCTCATTTCATTCGGCCTCGTAATCATAATTCAGAGGCAGGCCTTCACGGGAGTAATGAGGATCCTCAAGCTTCAAGACCAATCCACGAGTAGGGAATAGCACGGGTCGGCGGGGAAATGACGGGTCGCGGGGACGGGGTATGGCGGGGACGGGGACGGGGCTGCTTCTCTCATCCCGCGCCAAACCCGCGACCCGTCACACGGGTAAACCAACCCGCCGCCTGGTACTATAGAAGATTGACTCGGCATAATTATTTACAGCAACCAGCTGTAAGTATAGTCATACATTTAGGCATACTCGTACAAGATTCGTAGGTAGATCTTACAATAATTACATACACAAAAAAAAATCCTCATGCTTCATTTATGTATGTAAAGTAATAATCAAGTGACAATGCGCCCTCAGGCCTCAGGCCTCACCCATTTCCGGAAAACTTGAAACCAGACAAAAGAGAAGGCCGTTGTGAACTGATCTGGATGCAGAGGAGATGAGATGCCAGAGGGGTATGATGATATTTGAGGTATAAGTACTTATATGCTGTTCAATTTGCACTTTTATTATTTACCTGCACTCGCAGTATTTTCCCCCACACTTGCTGACTTTTCCCGCATACAGTGAGCTACCTTTCCCCGCACACTCTTGAAAACTCTCCCGCACCCAATGTTCACAAAGTCAATTCATGGGCCTAGATGACTATCCACAGCTTCCCCGTGAAAATAAGAGCCATTTACAGCGGAAATAGTACACTACTTCCACCGCAAGCTCCTACAAGCTTCCTAGCCACAATTGTAAGGGTATTGCTACTAGTAGGAGTACATAAGCAGCACTGTATTATAATGATCATTAGACGGACAATGGTACATACATATCCTGGAACTCAGGAAAATAGGCCTTCTTGAGGAGGAACCGGAATGACTTTAGTGGACAACTATGTTACAAAAAAAACGGAGAAAAATTCAAGTGTGATACCAGGTTGAAAGCCGAGATTATTGAAGGTGAATTGAAGAGGTGTAAGGGCTCTGTCTATATCATCAGAACAACAGAAGTACATACTTCCAGGCAGTATAAGTATCTACGCGGTTGCGCCCACAGTAGTTAGTCTTTTTACCTCTTATTTGTCTCTACCTCGTATTCTCTGCTATAGAACGGGTTTATTTGAAGATTTGGGCACAAAGCAAGAAGAGATCGACTCACCAACATCCTCGGTTCATCCAGAACCGTTCACGGCTAAATTAGAGCCGTTACAAAAGGATAGCCAGAGACAAAAGGTTTTAAATGAGAGAAAGCTGGCAGCGAACAAACAGTCAGCTTCTGGGGAAATCGATGCAGAGAATGACGACCTACCATCTTCACTTCTGTCTACTCGATATACAACCAAGGAGAACCAGTGCAAGAGGACGGTGAATACCTAGAAGTCGGCAATATGGGACGAGAACTATGTTCGCTAGAAGCAGACACGACCAGAAAGAAAAGAGGATGACCACGAAGCCAGGAGACCTAGACCAAAAGGGAGCCCCAGATGCAAGCAACGCAAGTTAGCATCAGGGCGAAAGACACCAGTCGAAGCCTAGGAATTGTTCTGTGGACAAATGAACCACGCAGAACATTTAAAGACATAGGACTACGTACCAAGTTGAGTATCTGAAACCTATCTCATAGCCTGTTCTTGGTACCCTTCAACCGAAGTCTTTGATCCTTTTAATTTAAAGTAGCTTTGAAGCATTTACGCAGGCTGGAAGTTTCCGATTATTGCGTGTTTTGACGTGTCGAAAGAGTATGGGGCGGCAAAACATATCAAAGGGGCATTGAGTGAAGATATTGTGGAGGGGAGGTTCTCAGTCCAGAAAGCTCTTGAACGACAGGACGGACATGATAGTAGTCGTCCATCAAAAGAGCTTGCAACGTGGCAGTTCCTGCTCCACGCAAAGCACGTGTCAGTCGTGTGCTCATCACCTGACCTGACGCGTCGCGTCTGGAGAACCTTCCAGACCCCATAGTACTGTTATTCAGACGTTTGAAGCATTTCCATCTATACAAGTAATCCAAGAAAGCCCAAGAAACATCGCATAATGGATTTAAATCCCATGCAGAAATTTCGAACATTGAGGGTGCGGGACAACTCGACTGTGGGTGCGGCAAAACTTCAGTGAGTGCGGGGATTTCGACTATGAGTGCGGGAAATATCGAGTGTGTGCGGGTACAAATAATAAAAGTGCAAATTGAACAGCATATACTTAATGTATGTAGGGGTACCCGTGAACCCGCGGGGTTTGCCTCAGACCCGTCTGCCCTGTTGTAAACCCGTGACCCGCGAGGGCGGGGACGGGTTTTGACGGGGACGGGGACGGGTCAGAATTTTTTCCCCGCGGGATCCCCGTGCTGTTCCCTATCCACGAGTTTGAACCTGGATGTGCCCTGAGACTCATCATAGTAATCATGATATTACTTGGACTGTGCCGGTGAATGATCAGTCAAATTAGTGTACCAAGGTTTGGCAGCTTGCCACTGACTGGCGGGCAATATTTCAAGAAAATCAAAAACTTGCACTCACTTGTCGGAACGCTTGACAACCTTCATGAATAAGGACCGCCCCCCCCCCTCCCCAGGACCTAGAATTCTGAAGATACGAGCGCCTATACGTGTACAGTGTGTTTCAACTCTCATCGATGTCACCAGGGAAGAGTCTCGTTTCGATGGCTGTACAGATGCCACAGACTTACCGCAACCAAGATCAAATTCATATAATCTCGAAGACATGTGGCATTTTCAGGAGGTGTGCGGCCAGTCTACCCAAGGCCGGTCCCTGGGGAGTGGAAGGAGGGAGTCTGGGAAGAGCTTATGACCCAAAATCATGTCCTGGAGGGTGTATAGACTTATTTCTGGAGAGATTTCTGCTTCAAGGTATCAGAAAGGCACTTCAAGGGTAAAAGACTTGCTCCTTCTCAAGCCGCTCAGTTTTTCACTGGCGTAACATCGCTCTAGCGTCATCCAGACTCTGGTCCAAAATAAAGATCCCTGCCAGTATTCCAGACACTCGTTTGTTCCGCTCTAGCTTGGAGCTTTGCTTGGAAAGGTAAAGGAAAACTCCATGGCATGTTCTACTGGAGCTCCAGAGCTGCAGGGAGACTCGTAACGAGGCACCCACCCCACCCGCAGCGCAGCATTCACCGTTGGAGATATCTTCAAATAATGGTCACTGATGTTTTAAATCTTGAACCAGGTCACAAATTTGCTTCGTTCTCCTCCATACGCGAGTTTCCCAGTCTTAAAGAGCTTACTCTTTATGGGCAAGGAGCTCTGTTTTCTCTTATTGCTGAAGGCCTGACGAATGCACCCCATCTGAGGTCTCTGAACATGTGCCACCCGACGGCCGCCAAATTGGAAAAGGTTGTTGGCCCTTCCCAACCAATTTATTCACTCGAATTGCCTTCAACAGGATTAGCAGTCGGTCCATTGAATACATGGTGGTTATGGACGTGGTCTCATCTCATTGTTACATACCTGCCCGAATGTCGTTCGTTTATCACTGGGTGAGCTTGATTCTCCCTACGTAGTCCCATCAGGGAATAGTGTCAGCTTGAAATTGGTCTCCGCCCCCATTATCCTCCGGTCGCTAGAGGGTGATCATCTTCAGCACAAATTTCCTAATGTACCAGAAAAAGTCTAAGTAGGTACGACAAAAGATCTAACCTAGCAGGTATATCACGTTGTCCGACTCGGAGTCGCAGTTGAACTACTGCTACGCCGTACTTTTGAGTGCCATAGGCTCCAGATGCATCGCCCTTTGAGTGCGATTGAGACGCTCCTCCACGAACAGACGATGGAACAACATATCCGTCCATTGGTTATGTTGGAAAGGAAGGACATCTGAAGACAAGAAGACAACCTTAGCTCAAAAATCGCGATCAAGGCAGAAGACAGAGAAGAAAAAAACTCACAATGCAAACAATCCCAATATCCCGTATGCGAATCAACCCTCTGAAAATCCATTTCCCAATTGTCTAAATAGATCCACTTGTTTCCTCTCCCATTCCACACGCCATCTCCCTTCGTCCTCTCCTCCTCATACTCCCGAATCGCTTTTCGCCACATTTCGTTTCTCGACGGAAACCTATCCCAGTCCCATTCCTCTGGATCTGGTTTATCGTGCCCAGGTTGGTGGGACCAGTCCTCAGCTTCGTGCATGGAGGAAAAGGGAACAGGGAATTCGGCGCAGCGGGGATGGCCAGGGGAGATGGAACGGAAGAAGAGGGTAGTGTGAGGAGAGGTGGCGAGGTTTGCCATGGTTACTTTGATCTGAGAGTAGTTTGTGCGTTGAGTGAAGAGAGAAGAGTGAAAACAAAGAAGGATAGTACACACCGACTCATGATAACCATACTCGATTCTTCTCCTGAAGCTATCATAGTCTGTCTCTTCAACGTAACCGCGTAATCGTAAACGACTCCACTGTTATACAGCAAGTATGAGTAAAGGAAAGGAAAACAAGAAAAAAGCGAAGGTCACTTACATGCGGTCCATTGCTAACGACAACTAAACTATCCTCGTTAACCCCCTTCTCCCGCTCCCCATCTTTCTCCGTCGTCAATTCTGCAATAGCCGTGTGCCAACCTTCCACCATGAAATGATAATGATGATGTACATAACCCCATTCCGCCCTAAATATCTTCTTCAGTTCATTGGGAGTAATCAACATGTGAGTGGCGATATGTGTAAGGATGGGTCGTTGAGCACGGGAAAGAGGGATGCCGGCTCGTTGGACGAGTTCTTGACACGCAGGATGATTCATGTCGAGACGCCATTGAGCTAGAGCTGCATGCGCGAGAGGTCCTTCGTGGTATTCCTCTAGAATGAGACCGGCTTGGTGGATTCGGTGGTGGATGGTGTAGAACCAGTGTATTGTAACGGAATCTAATGAAGAAAGGAAAAGTCGACGAAATATTAGGACGGACATAATAAAAGCGACAGAAAGAGGCATAGACGCACCTCCGATAACGAACAACCCCGCAGCACTTTTCAACAATCTCACCACGAGCTCCTCAGCATCAAACGGAACCACCTTTCCAAAGCCAGGTTCCCAAACCCAATTCGCCATCTCGACCAAGCGTTGTCTTCGCTGTTCCTCAGTGATCCTGACACCACTCAGTGGCTCGGGCTCGGGTTCTGGGTCGAAGAGCCGGTTTCCCGGATCTAAGCCGTGTTTGTGGTAAATGTTGATAAACCTTTCGACTTCTTCGTATGTTTCAAAAGGCGGGATACGAGGAACCCAGTGCCCGTGAGAGCACTTATCGGGAGGACAATAGGGGAAATATTTCTGGACTTCGAGCTGTTTGGTGGAAGGAGAAGCTTCGGGGTGGAGGTCTTGGAAGATGGGATTGAGTACGTTCGAGTCGTCGCCACCGCAATTGAAGTTGTGGATGCAGTTGTTGAATGGATTGAGATGATTTGATGATAGGAAGAGTAGTACAGTGCCAACGGTGGATATGATTATTATAGGTAGGAAGTAGTTTCGAACGCGTTTCATTGACGCATGATTGACCATAGTGGCGGAGGAGTAGGATGTTGGAAAGAAGAGTGGTGAATAGAATTACATTTATACATGGAAAGCATCAGCAAATTACCACAAGGGTATAGCGCTACAATTCGCGGTGCCCAGGAATATCCGGGTGTAGCAGCAGTGACGAGTGTAGCAGTTACACCTGCGCCTATGCGTCCCACAGCAATACCCTACACCGTGCTATACCCGTGCTACGTTGTTCTGCAATTAGTTACTACTGTTCATTTTTGGCCCAATACCGGTGTAAAGAGAAATATAAATTAAAACCAAAGAGGAGAGAGAAGCGAGAAGAGACTTTACCTCCTACATACGATGGCATTCCACAAGAGTCGGACTCTTCCAGGTCTCCTTCCAGGTCGAAAAAGGTTTCCGAAGGGTCCCCCATGGGGCTTTCGGCCATAACTAAATGAGCCGGTTCCCAACGAATATTCTCTTTATCGAATTCTGAATGGGCCACTTGACCTGTACCTATCATTCCGTCCATCTTTATGAGTGCTATCTACTGGTTCGCCACGTAACACTATGGATACTGTTCCCAGTTAGAAATTGTTTTATTCGCTTCCCCATTTGGAGGTAGGCCAGGGGTACATTTACTCGCTGCCTGTCTGACCCCGGTGAAAACGACGCTATGTTCCACCGCCTTTGCAACCCAGGAACTGCCCAGAACGCTAGGAACCAATCCAGTAGGATGTATTGGCGGTAGAATAGTAACAGAACGGTCCATCCCCGTATCCATGCCCATGCCCATTCCCATCCAAAGGTTCCGGCACCGACACCCATAAGCCCATCCCATCGCCATCGTATTTTGTGCATCCTCACTCTCACTCTCATCAAGAATCGTTTCTCAGTTTCATTTCCATGCTCCTCAAAACCAACAAGGTTCCGACACCGACACCGACACCCGCAAGCCCGACGACGACGACACCAACGAGCCACTCCACGCCACTCCACTATAATCATCCCCACCCATTCCCATTCCCATCCAAAGTTCCGACACCGACACCTAAACTCAACGCCATTGCCATTGCCATCATTCTCGAGACAGAACAAGAACTTGAAAAAAAAAAACAATAAGGAATAGCAAAAAGAAAACAAAAAAGAAAACAAAAAAGAACCAGAGACCAGAAACCAGAAAAAAGGCAAATTCGGAAAGCAAGACAACAATACATACCTTGCCTGTTCCCACTCCCATTCCCCCACCCATACCCATCCCAGGCCTAGGCGTAACCCTCCCTTTTCTCCCCAAACTCCCTCCACACTCGGAGGCACCACCCAACAACCCATTCGTAAGAACAGAGAAGGATGTGAAGAAGTGACGAGGGTTAGGTGGGTTAGGTGGAGGTGGAGGGTTTTAATAGGTGTATGTATTTGTGTTTGTGTCGATGTGGCCGACTGAGAACACAGAGACGGAGAGGGAGACGAAGAAGGCATTGAAGCGGATCCAGGTCCTGAAACAGCTGAGGAAGGTGGGGGTGGTGATGCCAACGACGAAGAAGATGCAGATGCAGTGGGGAGTCCCAACTCCACCCCTCGTATCCAGTACCTTAGCCAAAGCTACAACACCCTCTAATAATCCACGCTTGTGGGAACGTCCCACATCCCCTTTATTACTCCCATTCGCCTCTAAATGAGAATCGGCTACTTGCCCCTGCCCTTGGAGATAACCAACACGAGCCTTCACAGCTGCATTCCTCACTTCTATACTCTCGTCTCTCCATCCTTTTAAAAGGAGAGAAACGACAGCGTGGGGGGGAAGATCCGAGATGATCATGGGTGAAAGGGGAAATGGTTCATATGTGGAGATACGGAGGAGGGGTGGCGGTACTTGGACTTGGGTCGTTCCATTCGGTATACCTTCCATATCTTGGAATGAAGATAATGAACTCGTCCCCCCAGCCCCAGCCATCCCAAATCCAATCTATGTCAGGGTCTTCCTCTTTTCATACGCTCGTTCGCTACATCGGCTACTGTATCCACTGCTTTCCTCCTCACGGTAGGTGAAGGCTCACATAAGGAGTGGAGAGGTGGTTGTAGAGGGTTAAGTGGAGGCCTTGAGCGAGGCGGTGATACGATGAAGACGCAGACACCGAGGAAGACGACGCGGGTGATGAGGTAGATGCGGAGCCAGACGCAGAAGCACACGTCCCAGCCTGTGAACCTGACGGACCAGGCCCTGCGTGTCCTTGCATATCCAAAGAGTAGTCTTCGGAGTAAGACGAGAGAGAAGGTATGCATGACATTTGTATCTGCGGATATAGCGAATTGGGCTAGGACGAGGTAGAGTTCGGCGGTGGAGGCGAGGAGCTCGTTGACGGCTTTTTCGGCGCTGGAGGAACTCTAAGGTCAGTAAAAAGACGAGTAGGTAAATAGATGGACACGCACTTGGACCTAATCTCATTATCACCGAGCACCAAGTTTGAAAGGATTTGGGTTAGTGGAGGACTTACGTCTGGTCTTCCTTCTTCAGGACGATTCCTGCTAAGACCATTAGCCGTACGTTTAGCGTCCAACGACTTTCCCCTACAGTAGCTTCCTTCCTGTCCTTGTCCTCTTCTTCCAAAGTCCTTATACTTTGAAATCGAAACATGTCGCGTCCGGACAAGCGCAGCAGTAGCATAGCTGCCAGTCGCAGCAGAAGAAGAGAAGGCAGATTCGAGGCACCAGTTACACGTGGTTCGGAGCACAGCTTTCTATTTAATTGTCCAGCTGATCAACTCCAGATGACGCAATTTCGTTTCCGCGGATCCGTTTTGTAATTGTGTTTTAAATGGGATTTACAAAAATCTAATCATCGCGGTAAGTTACTCTCCGAATTTCCATTTCTCCTCTCTTATATCCATCGCGCAGGACCCCAGGGCTGTCCATTGCTTTAACCGTCTTACTACATGGATATTTCTCGCGCAGGACCCCAGGGCTGTCCACTGCTTACTCCCATCGCCGCTCTCTCATCCCAATTTCCCCTATATGTCTCTGATCTTTTCCTTCACTTTAATATATCGACATTTATCTCTATAGTATCCTAGATCGGTCCCTATTTACATAGTATGTTTCGGTTTCATCATTCACTTACTTATACTCCGAGAGACTCGCCCCACGAATCTTCATATCTTCATCTTTGCTCACGAGTCTCTCGGGTACGTTCTATATCCTCTCAAATATCTTCATCTTTCCTCACAAGTTTCCCAGGAGCCAGTAGCGTATTTTGCGTCACCCGCCCTCCGCTCCCACAGTTATCTTAGTGTAGTTGATGTGTTACGCGTTGCTGAGCCTCACTTCATCGAAATATACCCAGGCATTCTTTCCCCGAAATTCCTCTCAGACGATACCGCATGATGATTAGACGTATATAAGATAGGTTTTGCGCTAGAAAGGAGAAGAAACAACAAACGAGTACTCAGTGTAGAGTACTCGAGGAACCAACAACTGGTTAGATACTAGTCGCTCGGGTTTGCCTGAGGCCTTCGCCCGAGAGGTGAGGCGCAAGCGGTAAAGCACGTGATTGGAAACGTGATTGCTTGCGAGACGCGTCGCGAATCGCGATCGGGATAGGGATGCGAAAGGGTTTCCGGAAAGGAGAACCCAAAACAAAGAACCTCATGGGCCAAGACCTCGACGCTTCATCTAAGTACTTCAGACTTACTGTATTACGTAGGGTTAACAGGAACGCTTGCATAGTGCAGAACTTTATTTCCGATATCACCTGCGGGCTACGAGACTAGCATAGAAGCATGATGGGCTGTAAGTGGCTGAACAGCCCTTATGCACCGCCAGAACCTAAACTTACCTTGCCATATAAATGTCGACGCTTCATCCGAGTAAGTATTTCACACCCCATTTTTACCCCTCTATCTATCAACAATGACCCGCATCTTTCTGAAGACTTACCTGTCCAAGACTCGTATACGAGTTACGATCTTTCTCCCAATGGCATCTGTGATCTGAAGAGTGCGATAGAAGAAACAGAAGGCATTCCTGTTGGTGAGTCGCCACTGACTATGAACTTGAAAGCTCACGTATTCACTGGGAACACAACTGGTAGGATTGCAGAAACTAGAGTTCAGAGGTCGAGTAATTGACCAGATGGACTTGTCTTACATTCCGGACAATGCTTTATTCCATCTGCTTAGCGCTCAGGCCGTGTTGGAGTTAGAACGGCCTACCAATCTCGTTGAAACCAAACGGCCGTTTATGTTCGACACGATACCACGTATGATCACTGTACCTATTGACCTCAATACGAACATGCCCGTGCAGCCAGTGCGCTATATCCGAAAAGGTCGGTATGATCATGTACTCACCCCTTCCCATCTCGATCACTGACGTATCGTACCTGGGAGAGTAGGGGAGGGACTTGTCCATTGCTTAAGCGTGAGGTTCACCGTGTCACGGAGTGACAGAAAGGGTCCCAATTGGTTACATGTACAGAGTATAAGACATTATTTGAACAAGGGATCAGAGACGGAGCTAACGTCAGGAGGACTACGATGTCACTGTCTTGGGCGGCGGCCATTTGACACGTCGCAGCTTTAAGGAGCTTAAAGTCACCGTTCACTACAGCTGGGATGGTGATATGAAGGTGAAAAGATCGGCTTTCTGATGGTATCTTACTGAGCTGATCATGGCTTTTCCACAGCATCCAAGCACAAAAGGAAGAGCTCTCGAAAAAGGAGAGCAATTCCTTTTAGATTCTGACTCCTCCCAACAATCGTTCACAGGTGATTGGATACATAATGGCTGGCCCCGACGATATTTCCCAACCAGTTCTGTCACAGTAAAAAAAGAGGCAGGAAGCTACAGGACGGCGAAGCTGGACGATGGTGGAGTTAGGTGCGAGGAAACGGAGGATAAAACCATAGAGATACCAGTCGGCGCGGGACCTCGTCCAAAGTTGCCGCCTTTCCAGTATCCCGATGCTTCTCCGTTGGATTTCATCGTCAAGATTGCAGACGACGGACATACCATCGTAAAAATGTCTCTGCAGTACTCAAGTCTCAGCTCTCCGGACGATTCAACTATCGTACGAGCCACAATAACTGCCCAAAGCTTTAGCTCTCGTCGCATTTCGGCGATTAGCCTTCATATAACCACCCCTGGTGATCAAGTCCTTGATGTCGAACCCAAAAAGCAGGTTGACGAAGAGGAGCTTAGCTCAGAGGTCTTTGTGAGCCATAGGACTAGGACAGAAGGGGGAATGAAGGGTGTTGGAGTAAATATGCCAGCTGGATTTGGAGTCGACCTTCATCTTGAAGCGAGCAAGGGAAAGGAGAAAGAGGTGCGATTCCATGGGCAGCAGACATCGAAGAAGACGGTCATTGGGGCTATTTCTGACAAGGATGCGGTGTGTTGGTCAATCAAGGAAGCAGGCACTGGAGTGGACGGGAAAGGGCTCGACGGAGAACAGGGAGAGATGTGGTTCGTTTTGAAAGGGAAGCCGGACATTTTTGAGTTCGACTGTCGAGTGACGCATGTAAAGGATTACAAGGAGAGGACTAAACAAGCAGTCTCAAAGTCTTTTCGGATTTTAGTCGTGATTCTGGGTTGCATGTGCTTGTCTCAAGCTTGTCTCAATATAGTAGCAAATCACTAGATTCCTGGATTGCACGTGTATCAAGCACTTTCTATTTATTAAAACTCCCTGGATCGTGTTGTACTGTAGTTAGGGGTCTACTAGTCGCTGAGCTGTGAGATTAGAGGAGCCTAAGAGGTCATGATGGTTACTGGCCAGATGGTTACGGACTCGGAGGAAGAAGACTTTTGGCTCAGCTTCAATTGAACGGCTCCATTACTGGAATACTCAGACTCGGATTATTCCCCTCCCCAGTAATGACCAGTTGTCCCTAAGTCATTTTTCACTGTACCGAAGAATCAGCATCAGCCTGAGTGATGTGCCACCGGCTCCGGAGTCTGAAAATTGTCGAAAAAAAGACCATGCATAGAAAGGATACATCCAAGCCACGTCGGTGCACATTCAGCGTGCAGTACTAATCTCAAAGACAAGTTCTGCCCACTTGTCGGAATCGTTCTAGCATAAAACATTGCATTCCATCGATGTCATCGGGGAAGGAGCGCGTCATCTCGATGGCTGTGCAGATACCACGTGGATTTCGTCGACTTTTGCTGCAACCTCCATCTCAGAATCGTGTCTGCTGCTACTCTGCTTGTATAGCATGAGTCTTCAAGGGATTAGAGTGGAAGAGCCCCGGAAACGTCAAGTCTTTCTGACAGAAGGAAGAATAAAAGATGTGCAGAGACAGTCGCAACGGGAAAGTTGGGTTTCTCAGTTCAAATGGAAACGCGGTGAGTAGGCTATCTGAAGCTGACAACGGACAAAGAGCTGACGAGGACCTCTGTTCTCATAGCTGCACATTTGGAATGGAACACCATGAGCCGGAACGGATGTGAGTAACTACCTGTCTTCACTTTCTCGACTAAAGCTCAGGCTAAGTCCAGATAACCAACGCTGAGAATGCTCGGCCGTGGTTCATTCCCATTATAAGGTGTTCGGCCAAGTGTGTTTCTCCTTTCATCTACTTTCCTCGAGATACGCTGACTCGCTGTACGACCATTTCTATCCTTTCTATCCATTTCCCCCATCACCTAAGCCCATTTTTTCTGCCTTCTTCTGCGTATCCTTTCAGTGGAAAACGCAGAGAATCAAGACCTTTGTTACATCCCACTTTCTCGTCAGACCTCTCCGCCTGGCCAACTCGCTGAACCCGCAGCTCAACACCTCAGCCAAACGACCCCCTTGCGGAGGTCTCCGTATCAGGATGCCTCTCCACTTCTTTCCCTGCGAGTCTTCACCCACATTCCGCGATGAGAAGTTGTACATGCATCTCAGTCTGACGTCGTTGGCGAGAGTATGAAGCATGGAAACTCCAGCATCGACTCCAAGGTTGTCGGCGCTGTACAGTGGGAGCTGGGAGGGAGTTTGAAGAGGTGTGGCCGTCAATATCGTCGTCAGCACCGTGCTCAAAAGTGGTTTTACTGCCAATGGATTTGAAACAATGGATATTCAAGCCCACTTCCACATCCTCCGTCTTTCCACTATCTTCTCAGGCGGCTGCTTGATTTCTTTCAGAGGGTTCGGAGTAGGAAAATTAAGGGATTTTGAAGCTGAAACGAGGAATGTGCCAGCGAGAGATGCGTTAAGTGACGGACATTGGGTCGTGACGGGATGGAAAGAAAGGGTGGTTGGAGGAATATGGATTTGACATGGATATGACCCGCCTTGGACCCGCCGTCGCGTACCATGGGAGGAAAGGGTGTAGAGGAAGCTTCATGCCATACGTCGTCGCTGCTTGCTCCAACGAGCTTTTCCTCCCCCCCACCACCCCGTCTCACCTCGTCTCACCTTCCTCCCCCGACTAACTCATCCTCGTGTTCGGTTTTGTCTCTATGGTCACCAACCTGCGTGGCCCATTGACTTGACAAACCTCGCACTCCCTCTTCGTCCCATTCGTTCTTTTCGGCGTCCTTCTATTCAACCTATTCTCCCACACGTATCAAACTCACTCATAGTCAAGGCATTGGAACGCATACAAGCTGGGTCGTCTTCGTCGTCTGCGTGGTGGTTGCCTCGTTGCTACCTCCACATACCCTGTGGCCTAGGCTACACTCGAAACTGAAACAGATGAGGAATTTTGGATTGGTGCAAGGAGGACAAGGGTTGATGGTTGTATGTGACCTGTTGTGGTGTGGATAGGATATGGATTGGTAGAAGGTGCCGGCGGGGTGTCAGACAGTGAAACAGTGAATGTAGTGGGTGTTTGGAACGGTTGGTGTCCTTGGCCAGGTGGGGACAGTTGGTGGAAGGTCTTGGCACGAGCACGAGTCAGAAAAACGCCCGAAACAGCGAGTTTTCCTCCTCCTGGTCCACTCATCCTCGACCTCATCTCTCGTCGCCATCGTTGATGCTTGTATCCCACCTTTACGCCTTCTTCCCCTCTCTCTTCCACCTCTGCCTTCTTCCTCGTGATGACGTGATGATGATGAAGGCTCATACATATCTTCTGCTTCTTCTCCTCGACACTCACAAAATATTCAGTGGGAAAATGACGCTAGGAAAGTGGGACGAGTGTTGGTGCATAGGTTGGGCCGTGGCGGTTGGAGACGATTTGGAGACGACGTTGATGTCCACGTGGACGGGGGTATTGGCGTGGGGGAGCGGGAAGGGGCCCGGGGAAGGGTGAGGGAACTTCTTTCCTCTCGTTTCAACTACGACTACCTTCCTCATTCTCCTTATGGGTCACTTCCTTCAACATTTCTATGCCAAGCATCGTCAATTGGAACATTACTTTTTGCCTCCGCCTTCACCTTTGCTTCCGCCCTGCTTATGAATCAACACGTCTCACCCAAACTCTCCGTGTCGTTCCCTTCCCGTCCACTTGTTCTCTATCCCTGCATGACTGAGAAACGAATGGTGGAGCCTTGATGAGCTGTTATTCATCTATGTGCTGGATTTGGGTGAGTTGATGGAGTGGTGGATGTCAGGGAGGACGCTGAGGTTGGTATGGATTGGTTAGATTGGTGATATGGAATAAGAAAGAATGAGGGGGAGTGGGGTAGGTGTATGATATACGCTTCAAGTTGAAGACGCCTTCAACTCACCTCTATATAATTCAATAAGAAATTTCGAGAGGTTGCGGGGGTGAATGTTGGAGACCATATTGGCGTTGTAGAGGAGGAGTAGGAAGGGGTCGGGGGAGGCCTTTAGCATTTCCCTCACAGGCATGCTGAGGTGAATATCGCCAAGTATTCTGGGCGCTGGCTGAGGTTGGCCAATACCGATGACGCTTACCGAATATGACCGGCCTAAGTAATCCCGTCCGTTGATTCAAGAATGACTACTAATGTACGTCGTGTACACTCATGGTGTTGAATAACGGATCTCCGCGATACTCAAACGGGTCTCAGCTTGATAGACGGGATTGATGGTCCTAAAATGATGTGCTTTGTATATTTTTTCGTTTCCTCGTCGTCCGGCATGTATCATTGAATGGCGCTTCATTATTCAGGTTCGTTATGTATGTAGGAGAAGATAAAAGCGAGGAACACTCGCAACTGACTCTATCTTTATAAATCTAACCGAGGCTAGGACGGATTCTAGCGTACAGGCTGTCGGTCAAACCTCTATTGTTGACACTGACAAGTACTCACTGTGCGTCTTTCAAGGATTCCAAGCATCGAGACAAGCATCTTGCACCCGTCCTTATCGTCCGTCACCAAGAACTTCGACCACTATGTCGTGTACACTCATGGTGCTGTATAACAGATGTCCGTGGTACTCAGACTGGTCTCTCAGCTTGATAGCTGATCCTACCATGCTGTGCTTGCCATATGTTTTCGTTTGCTCGACGTCCGGCACGTATGATCCTTCATCATTCAGGTTCGTTAGAAGAAGATAGGAACGAGGAACGCTAGCAGCCAATTCTACCAGTACAAATATATCAAAGTCAAGCATTCTGACTGTCAAGAGCATCAGCTAGCATGTTCATTAGCCACCGCAAAACTCAGCACACGATTCATTCGGATCGCCTCGCTTGTGGACGGCTCCGAGGTGAATATGAATTCTGTACATGCAGGCTGTCTGTTAAAGCACTATATCCGAAACTGTTAGCGCCCACTGCTCGCCTAGTGCAAGTACAAAAAACGCGTGCTTTCAAGGATTCCAAGCATCGAGGCACCCGTCATTCACCCGTCTTATCTCTCGATGAAACTTCAGCTGTTCTCCTTATTTTCGCTTGTCCTCCTAATCTCAAGCTCCTTTCGCACTACTACCCGACGTACATGCAAATGCCAACCTGATTCATGGTACTGTTGGCCTACGGGCTGGGAATGGAGCAGATTGTCAAGAAGTCTCAGCAGTCCAGGAAGGCTGCTCTTCGACCAGCACCCTATGGGCGCCGTCTGTTACCCCAAAGACCCTTTCTACGACCCCGTTGCTTGTCAGTCCCTCAACTCCACTCTTCACGGTTTCGACTTCGTCTTCATGTCATCCCGGATCAATGCCACGAACTTTTACAATTACGACTCCATCATTACTCCGGGAAAAGAGGCTGGATGCCCATACTCTCCCCTTTCGCCCAACTCCGTTTGTGAACAAGGTCGCGTTCCTCCCTACGTCGTGAATGCTTCAACAACTCAGGATATCGTCGAAGCCGTCAAATTTGCGTCTAAAAAGAATCTGAGACTAGTTGTTAAGAACACTGGGTGCGTGACTGTTGTTCTTCCCTCAGCGAACAGAGTCCCTAACCATTTCATCAAAGACACGAGGCAATTGGTCGTGCTTTTGGTGTCGGGGCGTTGGCAATATTCACTTACAATATGAAGAATTTGACTGTGCACAACAACTTTGTTCCAAAGGGCGCACCCCGTGGAACTCCGCCAGTACCCGCCATGACCGTGGGCGCCGGGGTCAACTGGGACCAAGCTTATGCTGCTGCAGACGCTGCCGGTCGTACCATTGCCGGTGGTTTCGCTCCCATGGGTACCGTCGGAACTGCAGGCTGGAACCTCGGCACTGGACATAGTCTGCTTTCTTCTTCCTTTGGTCTCGGTGTCGATAACAGCCTCGAGTTTACGGTTGTCCTTCCGGATGCGTCAGTGGTCACTGTGAACGAGTATCTTACTCCTGATTTGTACTGGGCTGTGAGTCTCGTCATGATACCATCTTCTTCTCCAGCAAAAGTCCTATACTCAACCTGAAAACATTCATCCAGATTCGTGGTGGAGGTGGACCCTCTTTTGGTGTTGTCGTGGATATCACCATCAAGCTTCACGAGGCGAAAAAGTACACTGGTGCTTTCTACGAAAGTAATTGCAACTCAGATGCGTGCTTCCTCAATCTTCTTACAACTTGGATGAAATACGTCAATGCTGTCTCAGACGCTGGTTGGAGTGGTATCTGGCGTGAGTCATCTACACTCCCACTTTTTCATTGACTGACCGACTTCCTTGACTCCAGCTACATGCAACCACACTCTATACCTTACCTTCGGTACCCCCTACGATGTCGCTCCCTCCCGACACACCATAAATGTTCTGAAGGAATTCATGGAAGAAGCCAAAAAGATACCTGGAAACAACGTCACCGTGTCCACTTTCCGCGACTACGTATCGTTCGAGGACTTTTGCGACAAAAATCTGAAGCAAGACCCTAACGCCGTTGGCTTCAACTTGACGGAGATCGTCTACGGTCAGGTCCAACTGGTTACTTCTTCTTGGTTACTTCCTCGAGAAGCAACTGCTCCCGAGAACGCAGCGAAGATGGCTAAAGCTGTAGCTAGCGTTGATTCGGCTGTCGTCATACCTTTGTGCGTGTTCCTTTCGCCTTTTTCTATTTATGATCGCTAACAACCCCCCTTTTTATCCTTCGTCCATCATTTAACTTATCCAGCCAAGTCGGCGGCGGTGTCGTCAACGATCTCACTAAGAAATCAACATCGGCTGCCAACCCTGCCTGGAGAAATACTCTCGTCGATATAACCATCGCAGAAACTGGATCCGCATCTGATGATATCAACGTCCTTCAGAAAACCGTCCATGACGATATCGCACCTTTCCGAGCGATGGCTCCTCCTCCTTATGGAGGGATGTATCTCAACGAAGCTGATATCCTCGAGGAGGAATGGCAAGCTGCTCAGTGGGGTGATCAGTATCCTCGTCTGCTGAAGATCAAGAAGCGGATTGATCCAAAGGATTTGTTGATTGTGCGCATGGGTGTCAATTCGGAAGGGTGGGACGATGAAATTATTTGCAAAACTATTGAGACGACCTTGGCGGCCCATGCCTTCACTAGCATCACTGAGATCGCGAGTGTGTGGGTGCTCGTGATTGTGCTAATCCTTACACTCATTTCCCTCAATTGGTATTTACAGCTCGTGGTAAGTGTTTTCGCTAACATTTCTACACATCTTCACTCATATCTCTCGCACCGTGCTCAGGATACCACACCAGTTATATCATTGTTTCAAGCATTCGCAAATCGCCCACCGATCTCTCCACAAAATGGGAAAACACAAAACGGGAAAGCTGCAAGAGCGAAAGATAATTAGTTATAATTTCTGTATATGTATCTAATCTACTGAGGATTTTCAAGAATTCAAGCCAATGCGTGAGAGGTAAAAACCCTGACCAGATTTTGATCTAAGAGTTCAACTTCCATCTCAAAATCGTGCTGGAGTGTCACTCGTGTTTGTAGAACTATACTAGCTCTCTCCTATCTTTCCTACGTTTCACTACTTCCAGAGGCAAAATGTCCACGTCTGGTTCTTGAAGCCTGCTTTATGCTGTACTAAAGTGGAAAATATTATTTCCAACTTAAAACACCATTTCCGAACGCAAAAGCGTGACGTGTGACACCCAAATTGACATCTAAATCCCGAATTCATGAAGTGAGTACTGAATGAAGAGAGTTGACTGCAGACCACTGATTTATGCTTTTGCTGAATGATCAGGGAATGGTCAGAATACTTAGAATACTTGGAGAAGTTGGACTGAAATCAGCATCTCAGATTGTATTAAATTTCACCAGAATTATCTGGACTGACATTGGAGCTTCACTAAGTCTCCTGTAGGTAGTTAGCAGGAATAACTGATTAAATAATCATGAATCGACACATTATGTATTTCCTGCACTTGAGAGCATCGTTCCTCTTTCCTTGGGAGAACGCAGATTTTAATTTCCCTTTGTAAAAAGGATCTGAAGAGTCTGTCTAAGCAACACAAGCCCAATCACATCATATTGGAGTTGTAAGGAGGAATCTGAGTTGCTGCTATTCTTTAATACATCTTTGTGTACGCTACAGGATGCATGGGGAATAGAATGCTTGCTAAGTAAGTGTAGTTGGATAGACCCTTGTGTACAGCAAGCTTGTTGTACCACAACCATACTAATTATGCAAATAAAGTTGTGTTTTCACTTGGAAATTGATTGTACATTTGTTTGAGGGGAAATGGGCTCAGCAAATAGTCATATTTTGGAAAAATATTTAATGCAATCTGATACTCTGATATGCCAGTTTGTGTTGTCAGCGGTCAACCTTGCTGAACTGCGCATTATGTAAGCAGCCATCAACACAACAATAAGGAATCACAACAATAACGTGATAAGAATCTTATTATCTACACTTTATTGTCTGGGACTTATTGTCCTTATCTTATTAGAGAGGTTGCGATGAGCCAACTGCTGCCACGTGTGCTGAGTGGTTGGCTCGAAATCGTGTGCGCAACACCGACGTAGCCATATCTTGCTCGTCACTGTACCAACCACCTTGCATCTGCCAATAGCTCTCCGGTGCATTGCACAGAATATCGTAGTCAAATTTCTACGCGATTTTTAACCTCCTGTACCAAAGGATACATCAAAAGTATGGCTGGAGTGTGTTGACAACATTCATGGAATTATAAGTGCGTACACTGATTCCTGTGTGGTTTTTTAGGTCTAATATTGACTTAGGATGGCTAAAATTGTCTAACGTGCTGTATCCGCAAGCCAGCGTCAACAAAGTGTGCCGCTGTCCAACCCTCTGACCATCCCACTCTTTGACTCGGCATATGCACCCTCATAGCTCTCTTCTGTCCACCAAACCTCCACCACTCCAGCCAATAGGCCTCAGCATTATACCCAGCTCGTTTTTGTGTCCAAAACTGCTCATTGCTCTAGCCACCAGCATCCATAGCTTATATGCATCAAATCTGCCTGTCCTGCCATCATGCACATAATCCCTTGTTTTTTTTTGTACCCAACTTACTCTGGGATGACCATTCTGTTGTTTCCAGTATCTTGTTCTTGTGTATTGCCCGTACATATGTTAATACAAGCTTCACAACCTCTGCACACAATTTCGAGCCAACCGCTCAGCGCACACTGACAAAGCCACACATGGCAGCAGTTGGCTCATCACAACCCCTCTATTGTTTGTAGCTTATTGTTCTTAGATAGTGTCGTGACAGTATTATTTCAGGGTATTTTCATTCATTTTCTGTTTCTTTTCTTCATCAGTCACTCACTGCCTTTTGATCATTGTTTTGTTCATCCTTTGCCCTATCTTTTGTTCATCTTTCCTTGATCATCTATGCACAGCTACTATCCCCTGTTTCATCATTTGTTCATCTTTTTATGATACATCTCTTACAGGGACACTACGCACAGCTTGTTCATCTTTTGTTCATCTTTTCATGATACATCTCTTACAGGGACAACAGGCTGTACTTTAATTGTTCTGGACAGTTCTCTGATTCCTTTCTTTGCTTTACTCAGCTTTTATCTTTATTTCTATTCTGTGTATATTAGCTTAGAGTAGTAACTCCCTAGTCCCCATCTTGACCTCTTTGTCTTGGGACTAGGTGAGCATCTCATGTATTTCTTGTTTTCACTTAATATTAACTTTGACTTGGGACTAGTCTCTCATCATTATCTGTCTACTGCTGTTCTGTTTACGCCAACTGCTTTGAGCCAAGTGTGTGCTCTTTACCACAGATAGTCACGTGAATGTACCCTCTAGAACAGTATAAAAGGGCTTATAGTTTGCTCTCTAATAACAAGGATTTCTCCTAGATCTCATCACTCTTAACCTCTAACAACCTGCTCTAACAAGCACCTTTACATCCCCAGGTAAGTATGCAGTTGCCACTACATATATAGAACATAGCCTGCTCAACAAACCTGTACTGTCTTCATTCAGTTCTGCACTCAGCACTCCTGATTCGGTACTCCCTTCCTTCAACTCAGTACTCCTTGTCTCAATTCAGTACACCACTTCCTTCAACTCGGTACTCCTTGTCTCAATTTGGTATTCCATCCTCAAACTTGGGTATTCGCCTGTGTGAATTCAGGGCTTGACTCTCTGAATTCAGGATTTAGATGTCAATTTGGGTGTCACATGTCACGCTTTTGCGTTCGGAAATGGTGTTTTAAGTCGGAAATAATACTTTCCACTTTAGTACAGCATAGGTACCAGACACGGCAAAATTCATTCACAAAGTTTTCAACTTATGAGAAGATTTAGGTTGCATTCTGAGTGATTTATATGGTGATTTTGATTATGAAAGAAGTTACTTAATGCATACTTATACAGACAAATAGCCTGAACAGTAGAAAGAGCAAAAGCTTTCCCTAAAGTCCACCATCATAAAGCACCACGGTCAGGATTGTCCCAGTTTAAAGAGTGCGGGGGTCATAGTTGAGGGGGAAGGCTTTGTTAAATTCTGCAATAGCATCATCCTTTTGCTGGTCATCGTGGTCCTTCCACCTGACGTAGCGGTAAGCGCCCCTCTTGCGCATCTGGCCACGCATGATGGGGTAGGTGTTGAAGAAGTAGGGCTTGGCACCTAAAGAAAGAAAAGGAAGAGGTGGCGCACCAGACATTATGATCAATGGCATGAACAATCAAAGTAAGAACTCACTCTGGATGAGTGAATCAGCCCAGTACGAATGCTCAAGGAACTCAAATCTGAACGTTCCGAGGGTGTTGTCAATCAAGGTTGCATGTTCATCAACACCGTTGGCTATGCAGTGGCTTTCACCGAGAGTGAAGATACGGATGGTAAGGTTGTTGGGGTTGAGGAACTGGTGCTGCTGATCGCCAACCATGAGAGCTCCGAGTATGCCATCGAAAATGGATTGCTACAGACCAAGAGATTAGCAACAGTCAGCAGCATTCCAGTGAGTACGAAACACACATTGTAAGGCATAGTAGGGGATTGAATGACAGCGAAGTCGGGAGACATATATTCGGACTGGAGGGAAAATTTTTTGATCAGCAGACATCGTTCAACCAGGCAATGAATGTAGGATGCTTACAACTCTGGTATGATTTCCCGAGAAGATAGATGCATAGAATCCATGGCATAATGCCCCGAGGGCGTCAACGGACGCGGAGCCAATGGGTGAGTAGGGCAGAAGAGTGACACCTTCAGTATCCATTGTAGATCTTGTGGAGGAAGGAGGGAAAGAAGGAAGGAAGTTAAAGGTTGAAGGGAACGAAGGAATGTACTGCAGCCTCCGAGATTAAAAAGACGTCTTGAGACTTGCCGGTGCACATAGATCAGTCAAGCACATACGTACCTATTCATGGTCCGGCGCGCAGCTTTCAAGTACAATCCATTCATATTGAAAGACAGCTTGCATGCATAGAATCCATACTAACCTCGGAGGCGTCCACAACCGAGTCTATCTGATTAAATTGTGGCCTGAGTTTTCATCATTCAGGTTCTTTAGAAGAAGACAATAGGAACGAGGAACGCTAGCAGCGAATTCTACCGGTACAAATTAGTCAAGCATTCTGAGTGTCAAGGGCGTCAACCAGCATATTCATTAGCTACTGGAAAACTCAGGACACAATTTAATCGGATCGCCCCGGTTGAGAACGGCTCCGAGGTTAGTATGGATTCTATACATGCAGGCTGTCTGTCAAACCAAATTCCCTAAATTTTGGTTTGATCACGTCCGGCATGTATGGTCCTCCGTCATTCACGTTCGTTAGAGGAAGATAAGGGCGAGGAACGCTGCAGCCAATTCTACCGGTACAAATGTATCAAGGTCAAGCATTCCGACTGTCAAGAGTGCCTGTCAGCATGTTCATTAGCTATGTACGTACCGCGAAACTCAGAACACAATTTAATAGGATCGACCCGGTTCCAGACGGTTCCGAGGTCAGTATGGATTCTATGCATGCAGGCTGTCTTTCAATTTGACATTGACCAGCGCCCACTGTTTGCCTAGTGCACAGTACAAAAAACGCGGTCTTTCAAGGATTGCAAGCATCGAGGCACCCGTCTTTCACTCGTCTTATCTCTCGATGAAACTTCAGCTGTTCTCCTTATTTTCGTTTGTCCTCCTAATATCAAGCGCCTGTCGCGGTGAAGCCCGACGTATATGCAAATGTCGACCTAACCAATGGTGGTGTTGGCCGACAGGCTGGGACTGGGACGAATTCTCAACAAAACTGAGCACTCCAAACGCGCTGATCAAAAATCAACGACCTATGGGTGCCGTCTGTTACCCCAAAGACCCTCTCTACGACCCCGTCGCTTGTCAGTCCCTCAACTACACCCTTCACGGATTTGACTTTGCCTTCATGTCTTCTCGGATCAATGCCACGAACTGGTACAATTACGACTCCATCATTTATCCGGATTATTTTGAGGAAACAGAGGTTGGATGCCCATACTTTCCCCTTACGCCCGACTCCATCTGTGAACAAGGTCGTGTTCCTCTCTACGCCGTGAATGCTTCAACAACTCAGGATATCGTCGAAGCCATCAAACTGGCGTCTAAATGGGATATAAGACTAGTCGTTAAAAACACTGGGTGAGTGACTGTTGTTTTTTCCTCAGGAACCGAGTCCCTGATCAGTTCATCGAAGTCACGACGCAATTGGTCGCGCTTTCGGTGTCAATGCTTTGGAAATATTCACTTACAATATGAAGAATTTGACTGTGCACAACAACTTTGTTCCAAAGGGCGCACCCCGTGGAACTCCGCCAGTACCTGCCATGACTGTGGGCGCCGGGGTCAACTGGGACCAAGCTTATGCTGCTGCAGACGCTGCCGGTCGTACCATTGCCGGTGGTCTCTCTCCCATGGGTACCGTCGGAACTGCAGGTTGGAATCTCGGCACTGGACATAGTCTGCTTTCTTCCCACTTTGGTCTCGGTGTCGATAACAGCCTCGAGTTTACGGTTGTCCTTCCGGATGCGTCGGTGGTCACTGTGAACGAGTATCTTACTCCTGATTTGTACTGGGCTGTGAGTCTCGTCATCATATCATCTTCTTTTCCAGCAAAAGTCCTATACTCAACCTGAAAACATCCATCCAGATTCGTGGTGGAGGCGGACCCTCTTTTGGTGTTGTCGTGGATATCACCATCAAGCTTCACGAGGCGAAAAAGTACACTGGTGCTTTCTACGAAAGTTATTGCAACTCAGATGCGTGCTTCCTCGAGCTTCTTACAACTTGGATGAAATACCACAATGCTGTCGCAGACGCTGGCTGGAGTGGTATCTGGCGTGAGTCATCTACACTCCTAATTTTGCCTTGAGTGACCGACTTCCTTGACTCCAGCTACATGCGACCGTATTTTCTACCTAACCCTTGGTACACCTTACGATGTCGCTCCCTCACGGCAAACCATAAATGTTCTGAAGGAATTCATGGAAGAAGCCAAAGGGATACTTGGCAACCACGTCACCGTGTCCGAGTTCCGTGACTATGACTCGTTCGAGGACTTTTGCGAGAAAAATCTGAAACAAGACCCTACCGCCGTTGGCTTCAACATGACAGAAATCGTCTTCGGTCAGGTCCAACTAGTTACTTCTTCTTGGTTACTTCCTCGAGAAGCAACTGCTCCCGAGAATGCAGCGAAGATGGCTAAAGCTGTAGCTAGCGTTGATTCGGCTGTCGTCGTACCTTTGTGCGCGTCCCTTTCACCTTTTTAGATTTATCATTGCTAACCGCCGTCCTTCGTCTATTGTTTAACTTATCCAGCCTCGTCGGCGGTGGTGCCGTCAACGATCCCGCCAAGAAATCAAGTTCAGCTGCCAACCCTGCCTGGAGAAACACTCTCGTCGATATGACCATTGCAGAAACCGGAAGCGAGTTTGATGATATCAACGTCCTCCAGAAAACGGTTCATGACGATATCGCACCGTTCCGAGCGATGGCTCCACCCCCTTATGGAGGGATGTATCTCAACGAAGCTGATATCCTCGAGGAGGAGTGGCAAGTTGCTCAGTGGGGTGAACAGTACCCTCGTCTGTTGGAGATCAAGAAGCGAATCGATCCGAAGGATTTGTTGATTGTGCGCATGGGTGTCAATTCGGAAGGGTGGGACGATGAGATTACGTGCAAAACTGTTACGACGAGCTTGGCGGCTTATGCCTTCACTCGCACCAAAACTGTTACGACGAACTTGGCGGCTTATGCATTCACTCGTACCACTGAGATCGCGAGTGTGTGGGTGCTTGTGGTTGTGCTGATCCTCACACTCGTTTCCCTCAATTGGTATTTACAACTCGTGGTAAGTGTTTTCGCTGACATTTCTATACATCTTCACTCATATCTCTCGCACTATGCTCAGGATACCAGGCCAGTCGTGTCGCTGTTTCAAGCATTCGTAAATCGCCCCTCGGTCCCTCCACAAAACGGGAAAGGTGCAAAAGTGAAAGATAATTAGTTATAACTTCTGTACGCGTATCTAATGAAGGCTTTGTGGGCCACCGCTTCGCGTGGCAATAACGAGGCTATTAATTGATTGGAGCTTCATCGGTGCGAGGATGCAACGCAGGCCTGACGGCAAACGCCGGTATCGGCTTCGGGTGAAAAAATAGGTGACGCGCTCTTCCACTGAGCTAAGAGGGGCTAGGTAATGATGGACCCAACTTCAAGGCCGCAGTCGGGAGGTACTGTACTGAGATAATTTGGAATTCTCCCGACGCGACGCGTCGAGACAACGAAGATCGATAGTTGCCTTTGCCTCGGTGCATATTATATCATGTACTGAGATGAATCCGAGTCGATGAGAGGTACTTGAAGATGAAGATTCATCCTACTTTGTAAATATAGTTATTGCATAGTTACCAGGGCACGGCTACTCTATATAGTGACATGTAGTACAGAGCTGATTGAGACACATAGAGCTCCCTCTAGCCGAATCGAACGCCTGACCTCGTCAAGACCACTTCCTAGCAGTCTAATCTCATGACGTACTCTGCCTGAACTAAGAGGGAGTACAAGACATGCTTACCGATGTGCGGAGGTACGCTGAGTAGAATATGAAATTCCCGAACTTATCCCGACGCGTCCAAATTCCAACCACAGGAACTACTACTTTCACAGTCAAATCGACGCGCATAAAGACAATGATTCCAAAGGAAGCACAGGTACAGACAAGCTGAAACACATCTGTCATTCATGTAAGCTGTCCATCAGCCGTTCCTGCCCCTCTGCATCCGACCTCGTCAAAAACTGCCACGGTTTCGAGGACCGTGTGAACTCTTTCATTTTTCTTTCCTCTTCGACGCGCAATGCATCCAAGATCCAAAAGCCGACTACGGAATATCCTTTCCCTCTTTGCTGTCGGTTTTATTCTGTTCTACATCTCTTCCAAACGACAGTACGCTCTAAACTTGTACAGTCAATACGACGAGGATGAAGACTACAACGATTGTTACATGGGGACCCGAAGCCAACCCCTCCTCCTCCTCCACTCGTAGACGTCCCTTCAGAACCACTCAAACTCCCTCCACCTCCTCCTACGCCAGAAGACCTCGAAAAACAACGTTACTTCTCCTACTGCCCTCCCTCAAAATGCGCGTACGGACACTGGATACCCCGTCCTACTCCCTTTACCACCTTTGAAGAAGCCCACCAAGCCATCCTCTTCAATAAAAACGACGCAGGGTTCAGCCTTCCTGATCCTCATCCTCCAACAGCAGACGGCGTCGAGTACACGGGAGAAAAAAAGAAGGAAGGAGGAAGAAAACGGGTATTGGAGATGGTTAATTGGATTTGGCAGAGTGATTTCGGGGAGTTGGTCAAGTTTGACGTGGAAGAGTTTGTTGTGAGGTTGTTGAGGAGTCCTGGTGGGTTGATTATTGTCGGTGGTGAGTTTGACCCTTTGGTTTTTGGTTATATGTACGCCGAGCTAACTCCCCCCATCATGACATGGCAGACTCCCTAACTTGGTGAGAAGAAGCCAGGCCTGGCTGGCAAGCCTGATTACTATTTTAGCAGGTTTCAATCCAGAACTACATTATTGTTTTGCATCTACAAAGAAACAATGCTGCTCTCTCTTCCTTTTGTGTCAGGTACATGTTTCATAATACCATTCAATTTACATGTTCATGTTCATGACTTTCTCTGAATCACACCAACAGAAGTTGAGATTTTAATAAGCCAAAGCTAATGTACTGGATGCAGATAACAGAAGCCTGTCTGTCAAGTACAATGCTTAGCCTGGGGCTGCCAAATTGTATTTAGTGGCACAATATGAAGTGTTTCTGATCCATCTTGTCCTGTTGAGGGCATCTCATACCTGGGATGCCTGTCCTCTGGTCATCCAGTTTTCCAATATTCCATATCCAGAGGGTATGTGACTCTACCCTTATCCTATTCCTGTTCATTTGATTGCTATCAAAAGGGTTTGAATGAGCAGGAGCAACTGCCTGATATGATGGGCCAAAATCTCGATGGAGCATTAGAGTCTGAAAACTTTCTCAACAGCTACTTGGTAAGTAGCTTGATGAACACTTTCTCCCTGGTTTATGTTGCTTATATCCTTTCTCATGAACTCCTATATATGTCACGTAAAATTCTCGATGGACTGTGGTCTACATATCCTAAACAATAGTGAATTTCAAGTGTCACACCCTCAAAAAGCACTGTTTTTCAACGCACAATTTTGAGTAGACAGTCACCTAGATAATGAATAATACCATGTTTTGGAAAATATGAAGGCTGTTGACAATTATTTGAAAGAGATACAAAAAGAATACAGTGTGTAGTTCACTTCTAGTGTTAAAATAGTTTGTGTTTTAAGGACTGCTTTACAAAGGTCTAATTATAATTGTAAGTACCACTTATAATTTCGCTTATCATTTGTCTCAACACTCCGTGCGTAGGACTCACTGTCCTCATTGTCGTGCCTCCGTGGCCATCATGTCGCCTCCATGGCCTAGCCTCAGCGGCTCAACGTATACCTTGCCTCTGTGGCTTAGGCGTTGGCCTTCATCGAAATTTGACCCCCGTTTTACCTTATTCTCATTTCCACAAAATTTTCCAGAATCTTTTCTCCTTACTTGATCAAATTCTGTGATATTTGTTTTTCTCCACTCTATGTCTAAGATTTGATCTCGCTGTTAATGACTTACCATGTACTTATAGCCCTGGGAGACTCATTTTCCCCATCTCATTCTTTCTTTCCTCATTCACCACTCACTAGTATTCTCGCAATATTACTCAGTTGTTTTTGCGTTACCCACCCTCCACTTCCATTTATTTACATCTTTTATATGTTAGCCTTTGCCGAGTCGCATGTACTCAAAAATACAATCGTACGCAGGGGAGTCGCTGTTTCAGGGCTCCCCGTGATCCTCCTACTCAATCTCGCATGAAATTTCATCAAACGCAATGACAAGATAATTAGATGACGCAATAACCTACAAACCGCTAATCCCGGTCTTCCGTTATTGCGTCATAAAGTGTGTGTGCTTGCTAGACCCTGAGGCAGTGGCAGTGCACTCACGCGGGAATAAAACGTAAGCTACGAATCGGAATAAAATCTGCAGCAAAATAGGTCACGTGAAATTTGACCTAAATATGGTTACACTTTCCCGTGGGGAAGAGATACGCGTTAGAAAAGCTCACGGCGAGTGCTTGAAAAAAACCGATACTATAAATAGTAATCGGAATAAGAGTGTATAATGGATGTATGAGGGACATGTGGGCCAATGTTGCATGTATATGAGTTGATGAGTTGACAGCTACAAATGGACCAGCTAATCGGCCTGCTGAGTCCGTAGTCTGTGTTCAATCACGTGACATGAAAATCGAACCTTGGTCATCCAAATTCACTGCAGTACTTACAGCTCTTCTTGCTATCCACTCCATATATCTTTCCTTGTGGACAACTCAGCACAAATGCTTAGTGGTCAGATTGTGTTGTGGGACACCACTATCATTGCTGCAGTCTGTGTCCAGCTCAATGAGTCAATTGGAGCCAGCCTTTACTTGTAATCTCAAATCTACACCTGCCTGACAATACAGCCTTGTAAATTGCTCAGCACCTTCCCTGTCATACCATTTTCCATATTATGTCTATCATCCACACTAAAAATTGTGTCTCTACCGCTGATCTGTTTCTGTAGTCAATAGCCTTCTATATTTAAGTACTCCTTGCTTCTTTGAAGCTAGGACGGCATCAAATGTGATAATACCCTGACTGAAGACCCTGATAACAATGTTCCAGGTTCATTTATTGCACTTTACGTCCTGGACCCACTTGCATATCACCTTCACTGATCTTTGCATCATTTCAAACTGTACAGCCTCGCACAGTCACCTGTGCAAGTACAAGCTGAATTCTGAGTGGCTTTCTCTCTTATCCTCCACTTCAGCTAGCTCTGGGCACAGTCATGGACAAATATTTCAATTTTGACCAAGCAAGTAAGTCTCATCTTTGGTGTTTTCATCTATCCCCCTCAAGTTCTCCATTGTTTTCATGGCCAGAGGCTCTCCTCGACAATCTTCAGACAGAACAGAATAAGCTATATATTAAACAATCCAGGTCATTAACCATTGACTCCATACATTCTTATATCACACTTTTGTCAAACCAGTTTGGAGGTTCACAATTTTTTACTTATTCACAGAACAGTGACCTACAGGTTCAGAGATATACAACACCACACTCTTATCATGTAACCAACCCAGTAGATATCGAAAACGAGACTGGTCCATATGAAGAAACAATCTTTCAACTTCAAGGGGTCATTTACAAGCAAGAACTACCTCCTGTTGAACTGGTCAGGTAGGCAATTCTGAATCCTTTAACATTCATCTTTTGATCTCTTCCAATTATCCAAGCAGAGCCCATGCACACAAACAAGTCCCTTACCTCTGACAACATATTGGCATTCTAGGCCTTGGTCTTCCATACATGACTGCTTCTATCATTAAACTCCATCTCCTTTTTTCTAAATTCCAACATGCTTTGACTGGCCATACCCTCAATCCCTGGATACCAGACACCTCGTTTGGCTCTGGCCATGTTGGAATTACTGCTAGTTGCCGATATTTTACAGTCAGTTCAAATGTATTGGGGAAGCAAAATGTGCCATTCCAAGATGGTGTTGATCCTGACTGAGTACTTAAGTCTTTGCTCAAGGATGGCATGGCTCACACAGAAGAAAATGATGTGCTTTACATGAAGGCCTCAAAGCCTGGGAAGAAGTGGTGGTAAGTCCAGCCTTCTTTCCAAAAATATTCCTTCAATATAATAGCATCTACCTAGCTATACAGATGTTCAGCCTAGTGCTTTTACCATTGGTGATATTGTCAAGATACAGTTTACTGTAATCGCAGTACAACAACACAATATGATTTTAAAGTCCATTGTTTTGTTGAACAACTCTGTTTCCACTGTGCATATCCCTACTTGCCATTGACAGTTATCCTCATTATTATCTCTGTAGGCTGCAACCATTGCAAGAAACAATGCAGTCTTCTCCCAAACATTGACCACCACTACTAGTCTTCTGAAAAGGCTAAGATATGACAACAGTTCCAATGATGATGATATTGTTGAGGAGCAGCAAGTATGGAGAGAACTTGCTAATCTGAGACTGAATCATGATAAACCCTAACCAATGTCTTCCTTCACTTTCTTAGCTCAGTATTTGAAGAATCTATAGCAACACACACAGTAGAACCAACATAGCCCCAAGTACATAGATAATCTATAATTAAGAAACCACGTTGGTATGATTGCTACAAACAGGCTGGCTAATAGGCCTGCTGAGTCTGTAGCTTAGTGAAGGGCAATCTATGTTCAATCACATGATATGAAAATTGAACCTTGGCCTTCCCACATGCAGTACTATATGTCACAGCAATGGTTGTCTGGTACCTCTATGTTCCTTAGTACACATTCAAAACAGTCTGAATGCTGCACCCCTGAGTCTTCACTTTCTGGCTTTCCAAACCTACTGACAAACTACTGACAAACTACTGACAAGCCACTGACAATGGTATCCATCTGTGAAACACGACATGACCTGTAAGGGGACAGTTTCCTTTTCCTTTCTCCTCTCCTTTAGGACTTGTTTGTTCTTGTTTTATCTGGACTCCATTGACTTGTTTACCCTTGTTTCATTGTTTCATCATCCATCATTATTGTTCATCATTCTGATCTCCCATCATTCCACTTTTCTATTACTTCGTCGCTGCTGTATAGTTTTGCAGATCTTTTCCCAGGCCTTCATACAAGTATATATACCCCTTCCCTGCAGGCGAGTATCCTTGAGTTTTTCTCTTTGGATCTCCTGCAGGTGTGTAGTATGTTAGTCTTGTATCATCTAGTGCTGATTTATATATACTTTGGATCTCCTCCTGCAGTTGTTGAGTGATTGCCTCCGCCAGAAAAATGGCTGAAAACTTTTGAGGCAGATAACTGGCAACAGAGTAATACTTGATTATAACTCACTTACAAGGGTATCAAAATTATATCCATTGCCTTATACCTCCTAACAAGGCACATAAAATAACATTCCAACTTATTTGTTCATACAATTGTTTTGAGTGGCTAACAAGGCAGTATAATCACTCAGAAATAATTTTCATGGCCTTGCTAGGTAAAGTAATGATAGCACAATAATTTTGAGGTCATTATAATGAATAAAAGGGTTTTGTGTCACTGCCAAGGTACAAAGTAAGAATAAGGGTACATAAGGTTGAGCTTACTCAAGGCAGCTAGAATGAGCCTACTAAATTCACTCATTAAAACATATTAATTTCCTATTAGAACCATGTCTGAGAGTACAATCTATACACAATAGTTTTGAGTCTTAAAATGACCATAATAGCACAAAAGGTCCAAAATAATCTTGATGCTTGCCCAGAATCAACTTGTATATAGTCCTTAACAGAACAAAAGATTATCTTGGGAATGAGCTTTCTCAGAAATCATTTTTGCTTCCTTTTAAGTTCATATGAGCTACAAAATAGAGTAGGACACTGAAATGGTTACTGTTGTCAGCACCTCAAAGTCAGATTGTTCCTCCTCATTGATCTTATCTATCCCTTCCAAACACCTCTCCTCATCCGACAAATGACCTTCCAAAAGAGTGTTTCCCTCTTTTGATCCCTGCAATGCCTGATCGTGGGCTTGAGTACTAAGTAGACTATTTCAATTTGCTATGCGCAGTGTTGGTCTACACCCCTTTCATTCTTCGTCAAAGTATTTGACTTGTATACATGAGTCTAGCTCACAATGACAACTTAATTCTTTCAATTTGTATCAATAGCATACCAGTGAATCTAGCCTTGATTTTCTGAAGTAATACTTATCCAATGTGCTAAAGGTTCAAGGCCTACTACAAACCCACCAATTTGCTGTGTGGCTATGCTGAAATACTTTTGCTACACATACCAGTGACATCAGCCATTTGGCCGGAATTCAAACTCAGAGCTCAGCCACATCACACTTTGGTCACAGTTGACAGTTGCCCATATTTCCTTGTATTCACAGATTTTTCTCATGTGCAGTGTTTTGCTGATGGTGACCAATGTGTGGCGTCAATGTTATCCTTGTAGCAGAGGGTATATCCAGCCTACTTAAAAATATCACAAAGTTTAGAGATATTTTTGACAGGGAGTGTAAGATTATTGGTATTGCAATTGAGAGTGAGACCTCGCTTAATGGTGATCACTTGATATGGGAGGGCCTTGTAACTTGCCATGCGAAGCAGTGGCCCCTTACCCCAGTAATATACACGCCGAAAAGACAAAAATATCCGCTCAACGGATAGATCACATCACTACTACTGATATAAGATCCCGCACGCAGGAAGGCCAAGGTTCAATTTCGACTTCTGATTTCGGGGTTATCAATCGGAACCGGGCATCGGCCATTGTACAGTCCCTATGTGACATCTGCTGCTCTCCCACTCTCCCGTTGTCCAAGGCGAAGCCAGCATAAACATCTATGTTGAATCTCATTGCCGTTGCGTAGCCTGATACCAACAGATGAATTCGCGCTCACTTTCCTCTCGGGAAACTTCAGAAGAGGAAGATTCTGATTAATTTAATTTAATTTTACGGACATAAAATACTTATCTACTGATAGTATTTGATATAACTAATTAAATGGAAACTTGTTCCAAAGATTCTGTCCACTGAGATTGGAATCTGCAGCCATCTCTCATCCAATTTGAGAAGCCGAGAAGTAATGGAGAAGTGGTCTCTGAATCCCGCCCAAATGTAGCGCCTTATCATCTTACTACGGTAGGCGTGTGCTGTACCCGTGATGATGGGTCAAGGGTTGCGACAGGGGGAGCTGGTCATAAGCAGAACCTGCAGGATTTGTACACGCAGAAGCATTTTGAGAGAAAACAAAGGGCTGTAGACGGAATTTCGTGTCAGTATGGTGCTGGCAACATCAAGATTGAAATAATAATTATGATTATAGGCCATTTACACCATACGCCGACACGTCTAATAAGTATCCCGTCAAAGGGTCACAGTTGGCGGCGGGTTCAGATATGGTGAGCCGTACCCGTACCCCCTAGCCCGCCGAAAACCCATACCCGATTCAGTCGGCAAATCCCATACCATGCCGGTATGCCGTTCCCTCACATTTTGGGCATCGTTATCATGCTACGCGCAACGTTGGCTTACATTTGTCATTTCCCTCGTACATGATAATACATGCTTACATATCAGATACGGAGGAGAGGTGGTCGACGGGATGACGGGACATGTCACACAAAGACTGTATAATACACGATGCCCTAGTCTAGTTTTAAGAGATCGAGAGCTTAGGGACCAGTTTTTTGCTTACAAAGATGACTTATTGCGTAATATTCCCGCAGTCTGTTTCCCTTATGTGCCGGTCATTTTCGGTGCTTCTGGGGGTTGTAGGATCATTAAAGAGTCTGGAATATAACATCTATAGCTTTATTATCACAAAATATAACGGGAGGAAGCAGCAGAGTCGTTGGGACGAGTTGAGCAGAAAGAGCACCGCTTCCCAAAATAGGTCGTGTGAAGATTACGTTATAAGTCTTTTCTATTACCTTTGTATTGACAAAAACTGGTCCCTAAAAACCCCCGCTTTGACGACAGACTGCTATCGCATCATTTCAATGATCGCTGATACTGTCTGTTTATAAGAGACTAACGATGCCCGGATCAGTTTGATAAACCCGAAATCAAAAATCGAAATTGGCCTTCCCGCGTACGCTATATAAGATATATCTGTAAAAAAGTGTGTTTCTGTACAGAAACATCTTATCCCCGATCTCCGGTAGGAGGAGGGACTTGCAAAACTCGAATGGCCATGATCGAACGTTTTTCTCCGGTTTTAGAAGTTCTTTACCACGTTCTCGTCATGCGGTCACTCTTTTTCAAATTCGTAGTCCGCCTCTTTGACTCCAACTGCCGTCTCGTCGACATACTGAATCGCTATGGACCATCATCTTCGCACCGTAGCCTCAAATACGCCTATATTTCTTGAGCACCCTGTCCAGACTACAACTGAACTATTGCTGCAGTTTCCGCACACGCTTTTATACTCCGTTCACTGTATTTTTGAACCTCACATATCTGAAACACTACCTCGAAAACACTATGCGTCTTTCTTGGTCGGTAAACTTCTGCTTGTTGGCATTCTCCCGTACGATGGCCCTCTTGTTCCCGAACATGTCTATCATTCTAAAATTTTGTCTATGCAACATATCTTCGGTTCTGAGTTTACTGGTCAATACACGCGTGCTGCGCTGTCGCAATTCTTGGCGTCTAAGTTAATTGCTAGTAGTATCCATAGTATACACTCTTCTGTCATCATCGTCTCATACTCTAACGTTTATCTCTGTACGATTACTAGTAATATCCATGGTATACACTCTTCTGTCATCATCATCTCAAACTCTACGGAGTCGGGGATGCCGCGTCCCGCGGCCTTAAGCATATCAGTACAATAATGTCATCTATCCGTTGAGCGGATATTTTTGTCCTTTCGGCATGATAATAGCGGCAATGACGATAACGCAAACCGGATGCAATAAGCTATAGATAGTACTGTATTAGAGGTTCACGTATAAATTACAGGACACGTACATACCTTCTTTGCTTCATATCGTCGTCGTCGGCCCCAGGAGTCTACTGTGCAGTATGCAGCCCCGACCTTGGGGCAGCAGAAATGGTTGGGCAACGTCATTGTTTGTTTGCCAGAAGCCTTTGGCAAACAAAACACGGTCAAATGCCGACGCGTCCGGTTTTTCCCTCTTAACTCTGTACCACCACCATCTATATCCACATGTCCTCATCGCAATGCTTCTTGTCCTCCGTCTTCTCGACGAGGTGTCCGATCGACACGTGGCTCCTCTGGTCGCACTACCCGTGGCTTGTATCGTTCCTCTCGCTTCCAATTAACAACAACAGCTTGCCCCATCTATATCCGCATGCCCTCATCGCAACACTTCTCGTCCTCCGTCTTCTCAACAAGGTGTCCGATCGACACGTGGCTCCTCTGGTCGCACTACCTGTGGCTTGTATCGTTCCTCTCACTTCCAATTAACAACAACAGCTTGCCCCATCTATATCCGCATGCCCTCATCGCAACACTTCTCGTCCTCCGTCTTCTCGACAAGGTGTCCGATCGACACGTGGCTCCTCTGGTCGCACTACCCGTGGCTTGTATCGTTCCTCTCGCTTCCAATTAACCACAACAGCTTGCCCAGTGGCCGCCTTTCACTCTGAGTGCGTAATACACTTATTATGGTGAGTTCTACTTGTCTTCTCTATCTAACTCCCCGCTGCTTCTGGATTTAATGCCCACTACAGTAGACATCACGCAAGAGGTCGTTTAGCCATCACCTGTGAAGTTTGGAGAAGGAGAAGGCAGGCGAGAGGTGGCAGTTCATCGTGCTGGTGAGTTGTATCTTCATACATGTTTTCGGTTTTCTGTCACCGCTGCTTACTTGTATCAAGTGCGTCCTCTTACTCACTCGCCACACCCTTGTTGACATTTTGTTCAACCCTA
This sequence comes from Tetrapyrgos nigripes, assembly GCA_013368315.1. Classification (NCBI taxonomy): domain Eukaryota; kingdom Fungi; phylum Basidiomycota; class Agaricomycetes; order Agaricales; family Campanellaceae; genus Tetrapyrgos; species Tetrapyrgos nigripes. Next base: position 239,709 of record JAACJM010000099.1, on the reverse strand, counting down.
TATCCTTTTCTGACATATGGGCCCTGAGTGCCCATCAACCTCAACCATCAAAACACACATCTGCCCGCACCTCTCCCTAACCACCTGCAGCTGTCTTCCCCGGTCAATTATCCGTCCGTTGGTCAATGGTCAGGCAGGCCTTTGTTTACTTTGTACTGTATTAATGAGATAACAAAGTTTTTATATCTAATTATTGACATATGAGTGGAACTATTGAGCTTGAACAATGTCATGGTCCTTATGGGCTTTGAGATATATTTTTGGCCTTTCACGACTGGAAATATATTTTGGACCTTTTATGGTGGGAATTTCTTTTGAGACTTTGCATTACTTACTGGAATGTTGGAGCATATACCAAAGTGGGTGGTAGTATGATTGTGAGTACCTTCTTAAACATTATTTCATATTTTGGACATTGTACAGGCTGTAATGTAAAGACAGATTGTGTTCATCAATGTTTTCCTCATGACTGTATTGTACAAAGGTAAATTCTTCTGTATCAGTGAAGACATTATTCTCAATCTGAAAGTTATCTTATGCATTGTCTGACCTTGTACCAAAGTGGCTGCTGATTTACTGATCAAGATATTAATGGTGTATTGCTTTGAGTTTTGGTCATTTCATTTGCCTTATAAGCCCTCATAAGGAGTTTCCCTTTTTTGTGGCGTCACGTGTCAGGAGTTGCCCTTACATGACCCATATGGCATTCCTGTGTCATTGTTGGCCCTTTCTGTCAACCTTTGATTACACCACAGCAAGCTTCTTTTTTCCTGCTCAGAGCCTTCTGTATCATTTCTGCTTGATGAAACAGCAATCAAATCCCGACTTGTATCACAGCCTCCATATTGACAGGGTCAACATCCTCAGGGTCCCTCAATCCTTCTTATTGATATTGTGTGCTCGGTATCCTTGCCAAAAACTTTTCTGCACATACTATATGAAGGCATTTATATTGTCTCCTGGTCATTCTAGACCTCAACACTGTGGCTGCTGAATTGTGCTTCTAAGGAATGGAGACAATATTGACATTTCTTACTTGGGGACTTCTCTGTCATCGTTCCAACTTTGTCAGTGTCTATTCTTGCCTATAAACCCTTCCACTGTCATTGCCTGGTCTTGAATTGCCCCCCTCCTTTATGCCATGAACCAGAAAACCCCATCTCGAAGATTTTGGTCCTACTGATCCTGAGGACAAGATCTCTCCCATTGAAGATTTTGATGAAGAAAGTGATTCTCAATCAGTTAGGCGTTCTGGTCACAAGTATGTCTTCTATTCTATCTTTACCCTTATTCCATTTTGTTCACTATACCCCCAACCTGATGCCATGATAAACCCAGTTACACCAAAGAAACCTAAACCAGCTTGTCGAGTAGTCCCTCCTGCACCAAAGTGTCCATGAAAAATGTCATTGTCAATATTTATCAGATGCTCACAACCACTGATCCAGTGTCTTCCCCCACAATGGCCCCGTATGATGTCTCCCTTCCAAAAACTGTCATGAACTGCTACAGTCCTTTGTCCTCTTTCCTCTTCTACTGCATTATTGAACCTGTTTTCTGATCATTCATCTATTGCATTTCCTTGATAAACCTTTTAAACCTTATATTACTGACTTCGAACCTTATAAAACCTGTCAAACTGTATAATAACTGTCAATCAATCTTCCATTCCATCAATCCTATCTTTACCCTATATTTCTCCACTTTCCCCTATGTTTCTCCTATTTCTCCTATGTTTCTCCTATCACTTATTCATTGTTCTTCTATATAAACCACTAGACATTCTAGCTGGTCCTTTAGTTTGTTCACTTCGTCTCCACTCTGTACTAGTACTACGCAGTGTAGAGCATAGTCAGCTTACTCTTGCTCTTTATCTATCTCTCTATTCTCAATCAATCTCATCTTGTGTGACTTGGGTGGTTTGTTATTAAGTGTACCAACGACCTTGACAAAAACCATGCTGCTGCTTACTCAAGAAAATTTTAATGTAGGCCTTTTACACAGTCATCATATGTTTTATACCTATCATGTTACTCATTACTGATCCTTGTGGTTGACGAATATCTTTCTTAGATTAGCCCAGCAATATCCAGTTGCCAACGATCCTGTGTAAGCCACACTCAATTACTAACTGCCATCTACTTGTATCCAACTTTAGCCCCTCCTTTCACACCTAGCTTTCCCCTGTCACCAGCAAACTTTAATCATTTGTAAGTATGAACCATCTCAGTGCTACACTTGGTCTATTCCAAATGTACTCGCTCATATCCTCAGATCTCCAATGCCATATTTCAGATTCAATGACAATGTCCCTACCGCTGACACTACTCTTCAAACTTCGGTGGCAAAAGATGACACTGAACACTCACATCTCCATCTCTTGGCCTCTATGTGAGTTACTGGAGAATTCTTTCTAACAGTTGTTGTCTCATGATCATGACATAGTGTTGACAAAATCCAGCGTCCAGACACCAGAATATTGGCTTTGTATGTGGTCCACTATCTACACTGTCATCAGCATCCTACCTCACCTTGGTTTTTTTTACAGCCACAGACTCTATGCATAGTAAGCCCCTTGTATCATCTATTCTTCTGGCCATTTTCACAAGAGACTTTGTAACTTTGATATCACCAGTATTAACGAAATTATACCGGACTTTTCAGACAGGCTGCTGCTGTAAGCTATTTCTCTTCTCATAAAATTTCTATGTATAGTGAAGTTGTGGAAAATTCACTATCTCAGAAAGTGATCACATTGTTCATCTGTGAACTGTAAGTTGCTATACTAGGTGCTACCCAATGATTTTTATATCAAGTTCTTGTAGGTTCTCAACAGATCATGGTCCGGAGCTCCTATGGGAGTTTGCTAAGCTTTTTCTCACTTGAAAGCAGTGGGATGACTTGGTGGTGTAAGTATTGTCTCTATTCTAACTTTCTTCACCTGATCTCATATATTCAGAACCAGTTGTCATGTGAAGGAGCTCAAGGATCAGATAGATCCTTCTCTACCACTTACACCTGAACAACATCTAACACCCTATAGGACACCACCTAGGTCAGTTTGTTACTGCTCTAGCTGTTGTTGATCTATTGCTGAGATCACAAAGCAGTACCATGGCCCCCAACTGCAAAGCAGCCTTACCTGCTACACCAGAAACTCCCTTGCCATTGAAACTGCAGCCACCACTCTCAGCCACTCCCACTATGAACACTCTGGTTCCAAGCCTGTCCATGCCAAAAATGTCATTTGCAGACAGATTGGCCAAGCACAATATCAAGCTACCCACAGCAAAAACACTAACAGCTCACAGTTGTCTGCTCCTGTGTAAGTCCTGCCAGTTACGTGTTAATTGTTGAACACACTGTAACTGGAAATTTGTAGAACATTACCAATGACATGTCAGGCCAACAACGCCAGCCTTCAGGATGCATTCTTAGTTGCAAAAGGTATTGGATATGATGCCCTATCACTGTTGATGTTTGTGATTTATTTCTTTCCACACTTCATAATCACTCACATACACTCTTCCAAAGCCAGCAAGCTCATCTCTTGGAGTAACTCCCACTTCCACAACAGAAATGTTAAATTCAGTGAATGGGTCCTGACATTGCATGAACCTGACACTGAGTGAGTTTTGTATTGTTTTTGATACCACCACCAGCTAATATTCCCCCAGCTTTCTCATTTCATTTTTGAAATTTACCCAGAAAGGATCATTTGTCAACTTAGCCTGAATCAACCCGCAAGAACTTGCTGCATTCTCGGGTACTTCTAGCAACTTGATTAAAAACATTTTGTATATCTGCACTCCTCTTCAACTTGCCATAGCACTATTTCCTGTACATGTCGAGTCTTTGTCCCTCATTGGCTTTGCCCAAACTCAAGACCAGCTGCCGAAACAATTCCATAAGGTTGACAGCATTTTGCATGCTCAAGATGCTGATCGCAGTATTGCTGTTATCAACATGATTCTTGCTGAAGGTGGTACAGAGATGGGGGCAGACATCCTCGCTGATGTATTATCATTCTCCACACAGTTTGAGAGCATATTTGCCACATTGTCTCCATTACTGGCATCAATTCTATTGTTCTCACTGAACATGTCTATTCATCTGCTACAGCCAGTTCATCATCAGCTCCAACAAGTGTGAACTCCTATTCACTACCATTTGACACATCTGGTTTATGCATCCTATACTCCCACTGGTGACTGGCTGCACATTTCTCACTTACTTCTATTTAGTTCTGGTCTATGAGGTGACTCAGGCTGCAGGCACATTCAATGTTAACGAGCATCTAGCAACCATTGCCACCATCTTACCCAGATGACCAGGTGAGATTCCCAAAGGTTCACTCACAGTCATTGCTATTTACAATTTTTAGCAATAATGGTGTAAAATTGACAACATAATTGCATGCCTGATAGCATGCACTACTCACTGACTGAATTTTGTTGATATCAGACATGCGAGGAGATACAAATGTGGGGATCTGCTGATTGGATCTCAATTATTGTCTCACTCACAATTGCTGTGTAGAAGGGGGGATTTGAGTCAGTATATGTATACCCAATGCATATCCACCTACCTGATAGAGGGTGTTTTATATTTCCTAGCTGTATACATTGTCTGTGGTCCAGTTCTCATGTATTTCCTTCATGATTCCGCACTCCAATGACAGATTCACATGACCAAGTGTATCTGTATATGTATACTGCGCCATATATCTCTACAAGACTGGCATACAGATGCTGGGGCTCAAGGTTTTCCTATAAGGAACCTAAAGACTCCATTGAGATGATTGATAAATATTCCCTTAATTGATGCGATGAAGCATTATTGTGTGATTGACCAAGGACATATATCCCTCCCATATATCACCACATCTGGACATATATATATGGACAACATATCCGTAGCTCATTAGTTCTCATGCATTTCCTTCATTTGGCATTACAGGTTCCCATGGAGTGTTAATTAGGCATGTAGTGATATGTGAACCGCCATTTATTTTCTTGGTCAATTAGATGTCATCAGCGTCAGCGTCAATTCCTCAGATTCAAACGTAAATAGTGAACATACCAATTCAATGTTGAGGTTCCCTATGGGACAGTGTTGAAAGTGCTCAGACGGCTGTATACTGGTATATAGTATTTGTCAAGAAGATACTTACAAAGTATTAATAGTCCCAACTTGAACGACTTGAGCTGATGACAGTATTGAGAGCTAGCAAGTCTGTATAGGTATACACCACAATGTATATATATACATACACGCATAGAGACTGGCCCGCGACTGTATACTGCCTGTATATATACACACCACACATAGTAACCTATCGAGTAGAGGTGTAAAGAGTGACATTGTCAAGAAAAAAAACAAGGTATGCAGATGGTCAAGCTCAATGACTGTATATAGATACGGGCTCATGGATATACATGTACACCTATCGAATTTTCAATGGTTGCCACTGTATCCATAGAGAAGGATCATGGAAACGCTTCACCAAAATCCCCGGCATCATTGGCAACGCCGGATAATCCCTATCTACTTTTTGATTGTTCACCCACCGGTTGAGATCCTTATTGGCATCATGTAAGATCTATGCACTTTCCTGTACTTTCCTATGGCTTTCCGGTACCCTTTTACTTTCCTGTACTTTCCTATGACTTTCCGGTACAGTCTTACTTTCCAGTACTTTCCTATGACTTTCCGGTACAGTCTTAGTTTCCATTAATTTCCTATCGCTTTCCGATCTTTTCCCTTTTCCTTATTCACACATTCATTTCCGAACCATCCCTATCTTACTCCTCTTCATTCCGATATTTTCCGAAGTAGTACTTAAGCTAGCAACTTTGTAGTAGATAGCTTAAGTGCAAAATCAACAAAACTGGTCTCCTATCCTTCCTCGATGGTTCCCTAGAGCTTCCCAGTCTTTCTGACTGAAATCCCTATTTATCTTTATAAGCTCTTTCCTATCTGGATCCACTTGGAATCTCCATCCAATCCACTCAAGACTTCCATCCGGGTCCTTGATGTTTCCTAGCATTGGGTATCCACATGGACTTGACACATCATCTGGACCACTCTCACCCGTTCCCCCTTTGATTCAATACCACAATAAACAACTCAACCTCGTAACACCATGTCAGTCATGCCTCCCCTCCAGCTCGAAATGCACTGTGTCTCTTTTCCCCTGGACCCACCTTGTAATCCTCACACTATCAACGATTGTACTCAATGGCAAGTCCCTTTCACAGTCATTTTACCTGTTCGCCTCACTGATTCCCTAGCAGTTCTCAAGTAGTTGGAAACAGTCTTATCCTCTGTAATGACCATGGCCTATGGCTCCGTATCACCACAGACCATGATCAAAAGCATAATATTATGTGAGTACATACTTTATTATTGCAACCCCACCCAATGACACACGCTCAGTACATATGTCTACTTCAACATGCTATGTGAGCATATCGAGTATCAAGCCTGGCATCACTACAAATCACAAATGCAACCCTCACACATCTACCAATCACAAATGAAGCATGAATCGGAAATGGACAATCTCACAGAACAGATGAAGAATCTTACAGGGGAGCAAGAGGAAGATCAGTAATGGTGGGTCAGTCTGGATGGACAGACTTAGGTTACATGTAGACATATGTATATGGGTAGTATATGACCACAGACGTACCTCAGCCTGGAGATAATTTGCTTTTCAACCATAGCCTGACAGCTGGCCCTGAGCACACCATGTTTTGTCATGAAAATCACTACGTCTCAATCAGAAGATTACACTGAGGGGGTGTATGTATATAGATCACATTTATTGATGCAAATGATAAACTAGAAGACTAATCCTCCCATGACAACCACAAAACACTGACGGCGGTAAGAAAAACTAAATATTTGTAGGTAGTCTGGATTTTATCAGCCTCCTCATGTAAACATTTATGGGTGGTGTTGGTATCATACGCCTGAGACCATAAGGTGGACCATTTCTGCTTTTTGCGATCTAGCTCTCTCCATCTGATTGCCAGCTGGATGAGATGGGCTTCCTGGAAGTTCAGATCAACGAGGGTATTTTTGAAAAGGGTCTCCATGGCCTTCTGACACATCCCAAGCTCATTAGTGCTGAACGACGGAAGAGGGTAAGATCCTGAGACTGTACAAGCATCTGCAGCACAACGTCAACTGAGAATAGTGTCTGCAAAAGACATTGACAATGACCGTTGTTATACGCACATTGCTCTGCCAGCCACTGCAGATCCTCCAACATTTCATGGGTCAGATTCACCATAGTTCCCTCCCATGACAAACAACCTTGCTTCACATCATCCCAAGGCATGCTCATTGCATTAACAAGCAGTTCCTGCATGTCCATGGTGGCAACTTGGTATCCCCAAGGTATTGGACATGAAACACAAGAATGGGTTGGTACTATGGCACTCAAGCTTTCAGTGAACCACTGAAATGCTCGAAACGTGGCCCTGAGGGAATGAGAGGGAAAGTGTAATGCGTAAGTTGTAAGTTTCTAGCCAAAAAAAATGTCAGTATGTCTCCAATAGTAAAGATTTACAACTCACACTGGCCAGGAGTCAGGTACAGCATAGTCCTGATCAATAGCAAGCGCCCACGTCTTTTCGGGGGATCGGGACATGGAGAAAGAAAGAGTCACAAAGGAGTCACAGTTAGAATAGACATTTTTCTTATATTTAGCTGTTCAGGAGAAACAGACCTGGTCACAAGCCAGTGAAGATAGTAATCTTCCTAAAGTACACATGGACACTAGGCTCATCACTAAGATACTCATGTGTCTATACACATTTCATAGATCCATATCTATACTTCTGAATAAGTTCTGATCACATCTCTATCCCGGCCACCAGCTGTATCTCGTCCTCTGTATCGAGCTTATCCATATCAATATTCAGAGTCAGAGTGGGCAAATTACCCTCACATTGCAATTGGAGGCCATCCCACTTGGCTTTAATTTCTTGTCCTTGCTGTAAGCAGAAATGGCTTTGCTGATGTGCGTATGCATTCAGCCCTTCCTCCAAGGACCCCATTGTTTGAATCATTCCTGGCTTTCCTACCATTCGGTCCTTCCACCACTCAGATTTCCAGACCATGTAAGCAGACATACATTGTAGCTCTTCAGCCAGGAGCATCACCTCTTCCTTCCAGCACAGCATTCATGCATGAGCTTTCAGCCACTCAATATGAATTACTGAATGGCAACACAAATGAAAATGATCATCAAAAACAATATACAAGGACTTACCAGTCATAAATGCCAGATCATCTTTTGAAGGAGTTGAACCATACCATATCCAGGACAGTGTGTGGCTGCCCTCTCCTTGAACGTCTGAAATTACTCCCTGCTGCTCCAAATATTGATCTTCTTGCTCCATTGATATCATGACGTCTTGCCGTTGAAGTCTTGCCAGCCGTGCATTATGGCTTGCTTCCTCTTCCCTATTCAAGGCCCTTTCACTTATCCCCCTTACATCCTCATCTCTGAGTTCCCACAATTCATGCTCCCAATCCCCAGGGCCCTGTAGTTTCAAAAGGGCGTTTCTCGCCTGGCAGTACCAAATCTTTCAATTTGCCAAAGAACGCCACCTGCTTGAGTACTTTCTATCTGCCCTCCCAGATTGCACATCTTGAACTGTGTAGCAATAGTTCGTGCTCTGAGTCCATCCCGAACCCCTTCAAGGGCATCCCGCACCTCACAATTCCTCATTCTCACCTCGATTTCTGGTAAGTCCCCCAAACAGGCTCTAGCACGAGCACTGGCCGTTCAACAGTCAGACAGCAAAAAGAGTGGAAACTTTTCTGGATGTGCCATATCTGGATCATTGATCCACTCCATGTCAGTCAGGCTAAGAACGTCGGCTAGCCCAGGCATCAGTAATTGTTGAAGAGCACAAAAATGAAATATGTGTTTGAGCAGCGAGGATCGCCTCCACAGCAGTTCTAACTGTTGTGCTGGTGTAAGTCCCTGATTTGTAGTTGTGAACAAGGCAAGATTTCGCCTGCAAAAAGAGATCAGCAGATAAACTCACCCAGATGAATATTTGGTCATACGTACTGAGATTCCTGGAGCTCTATACCAGTTGCGATAAATCTTTGTGGGCTGCTAGGATATTTCAGAGCTGCACCACTTTTGATGTGTGCTGTTTCCTCTGCTTCCATCTCTAGTTGAACAGCTTTAAACTGGTCCTTTGCATCACCTAACATGACACATTTCAGTTCATTTTCTCTCATCAAAGGATAGTACTCACCTGTGTTCTCATCCTCATATGGACATGGGCATGCCTTATTCCTCTCCCAAGCAATCACATCCTGTTCCCATTCATCCAAAAGTGCTCTTCCCAGATTTCAGGCCAGACCTTCATCAAATCGACAAAAATCCTCATAGAACTGGTCAAATTCTTTGCAAGTGGATATGAGGCACTTGGCAAGGACCCTGTCTGGAAGCTGGATCAGTGGTCAAGTCAATGAGATTCCTATGTGATTACATACTGAGATTCTCCCTTGTTAGATAGTTATGAAATCTGAAGATATCATCAAGCATCTGAGCCCAAGCTCCCGGTCCCATCTCCTTAGTCTGTGCAGCTGCCTTATTGGTCAATGACCATCCTTCCTCTATAACTTCACCATGCGTCTCGCCACATCCTGGCGTGTAATTGAAGTTGAACTGAGCATGGGCCTTTACCTGGTGGGCCCTTAGATGGAACTTGCCAGTTTCAGTGAACTTGAGCCTAAAAGTTGGATCCAAGTTGACCATATGCTGCCAGAAATTGGTACTCCATTGGCATGCGATATCGTAAGAGATCACAAGGCACAGATATTCCGTCTCTTGAACCGTGCACCAAAAGACAAAATCTACATTGCAGTATCTGCACAAATCAGTAAGTCATTGATGATATGTAAGTGTAGTAATGTCAACCAAGTACGTACCTTTCCTCTTTCTGTAGATCTCCGAGACCTGAAGGCTGCCACATTCAATGCTGGCTGCAGCAAACCCCAGCCATGCCACTGACACAGAGGCCTACCACATTCTTGATGTTCGACAATGTCATTGCCTGGAATCTAGAGCAATTGCTCATCTTCAAAAATCAAGGGAATCAGTAGGGGCAATATTTAGAATAAGATGTACATACATCCTCCTGATCAACATACTTGAGGATATGCTGCTTATAGGGAGAGCTAGGACAAAGATATGCAAAGCCGTTCTTTTTGTCCGATACAATGCAATTATGCAAGCGAAAGTTGGCATCTAGGGCCAGGAACAGGGCATAGAGATACCTAGGTCAGTATATGAATGTTGACTCACATGAAAAAATAAGACCTCTGACTTACTGAAGTTCAGGATTGGCGAGCTTCCAATCAGGGGGCAGATTTTTTTCAGGTAGTGGGCATGCTGGGCACTCCATAGCCAGCTCTCCCAACGATGTACTGATGATTCCAGACTGTGCATGACCTTGGCTGCCTTGCTTACACATTTTTAGATGTCTCCATTCGATCTTGACTTGCAGAAAGGCATGGTAATGATCCTTTGAAGAAATAAGCACATTCAGCAGATGAGTAAACCACTTAGTACTGACTTTTGGCTCTTTCCTTTGATGTTCTTTTGTCATTAAGTGGAGTGCACAGTAATAGTCATAGGCTGGTAATTTGCCGAGGCAGTTGAGGTGCTGGAACTGCTGCAAACATGCAAACATCATGGCAGTTTGAGGATCTATGGGCATTGCAGGGTACCACAAAATCCACATGAGCTGAGTGCGATGTTCAGTACTTCCTGAACAGTGACAGAAGTCCACTCCAACGGTATGGATACCATTGGTGTGGACAACTGTAAAATTGTGATGAGCAGAATGAGTATTGACACATCGAGAGCCTGGCTTGTGACCCAGCTGAACTCACAAGCCCAAGTCATACAGATTTGCACCCTCAAAGAATTTCCCATTCCAGACCTTGAACAGGCATTAATATATACTGGACTCACCTCCAACCAATGAAGCAGCAAATGAGCATGTGTCAACACAATACAGGTCTTGCATAACAAACCTCCACCCACACACTCATCATCTGCACATCGATAAGTGCCTATGGCCTGACATCCACCGCCACAACACAATTCATCCATCTCATGTCGTCCCTCTACCCAGAGCATGTCCTCCAAATAATCATCCCGAAATTGCATCCATGCTTGAAGTGGATTATCCTGCATGTCATAAGTATATACATACCCATAGACATATGCACGAATACTCACTGAATGAATGTTGTAGTCCCGCTTTTTAACGTGGATTTGAGCACACTCCAAAGATTCTGCAGTACTAAGCTCTTGTAGGGGTGTGTCATCTGAGACAGCATTTTCGGGCGACCAGAAAAATGAGAACTCCTCTTCTGGTGCATTATTTTCCAAAGCCAGATCAAAGTCACTACTAGGTGGGAATTCATTCTGTTCATTGTCCAACTCAGATTCAGAAATAGGCTGAGAGGATGCTAGAAGATCCTCAGTAGAGAGGTGGGTGGGTGTATAATCCAAGTGTCGCTTCCCTGCTTTGGACAGCCCAAATGTGGTGCTTGTGGCCTTGGGGGCAGTCCAGAACCCTGACTTTGTTGCTTGTTTGCGCTTTTGTGGTGATGACATGAGGAGTGTTGGACTCTCTATGATGCAGCATAGTCACATACATATATGGTTCTAGATTGCTATAACAGTGCACATAAAACACAAGATATTAGGCTAATCGGATTCCGATTCATTGGTGAGAATCACAATCGGCTGTTTGGATGGCCAACGTGACGACGATGCTATCGTTTCCAGTTCCGGGAGCCACTTCTGCAACTCAGCAGTTCCTTCAATCTCTTTGTCCCATGACTCTTCAATCATGCTGCAGTTGCTGTCAAGAGAAATATTGGAGGTTGCTCTGACCATCCAGAGCCTGTTATCACTGAAGAAGTGAATCATAATTATGCTATTCTGAACACGAAGTAATCTACCTACAGAGCACGGAATTTTAGAAGAGAAGCAAGCTCTGGAGACGTGGCTGAATAAGTCGTGATAACCTCAGCTTCATCAACTGCAAATGCTATGTCCCCTTGGAAACCAGGTGTGGTGTAGGAAAACAAAAGATTGGATTTTACTGGATCTCCACACACGTGCAGCGATTGTATTCTGGTAACACAGCCACTCTTCACTGCAGCATACTCCTCAAGAGCCTCCTCAAAGGTCAAGTATGCCTTCCTGAATGCATCCTTGACACCAAGCACCAAGGTATCAGCAATTGCCCTACAAGTTGAGTATGAGCACAACAGATATCGAGATACATTCATTGGTGTACTCATGAATGCACAAAAAATCCTATGCGGGCTCCACAATAAACAACGATGCATCTCGAATCCAAAGAACCTGGTGTCAAGAACATTGTCACTTAGCAATAACCACCCAAGTCACACAATGAACCAATAGATTGACAAGTTACAGGCAAGACGGTATAGAGAGAGAAAGAGAGAGAAAGAAATAGTAGAGACAAGTAGAGGATGAGTAGCTGACTATGCTCGACACTGCACTGTGCTGAGAGTGGAGTGGAGACGAAGTGAACAGACTAAGGAACTAACTACAAGTCCTTTGGTATATATGTGAAAGAAGTGAATTGAGAATAAGTGAATAAGTGAGAATGTCCATGGAGATAGGAATCGGAGTAGATAAATGATGTACATATCAGATCAAGTGATGGTAACTGTAGACAGAGAAGATGATGATGGGAATATGAGAGAAATGAATAGTAGTCCGTGGAGTTAAGAAATGAATAGAGAGGTGAATAGAGTGGCGATTCGTGACACTACCCCCTCTTATGACGAGCTTGCACCGGAGCTTGTATGTTGTTGACCCCATTGTTGGGGATGTTCCAGAGCCCTGTTTTCCACCAGTAGTTGAGCCTTTTCTCCATTTCATTATCAATTGACTCCTGTGAATCTTCATCGTCTGTGTCACAATCCCATAGGGCCGCGGGGGTGTGGTGTCCCCAGGAGCCCCAACCATCATTGTTGTGGGAGTTACCTCACCCGTCACCTGTATTGTTGTTGGCTCCGTTCCACCAATCGTTGTAATACCAATTGTTTGGGTCGTAGTTCCATGCAATGCGGATGAAGAGGTTGATTCCATCTTCATGAGGGTCGTATGGGACCTTAGTCCCAGAGAAGGTGAGTGATGTTTCGGGTGAGAATGAGAATGATGGTGAGTTATCGATAATGGATGTGGTGGAGGTAGACATGTTTGTTTAATTGAGAGTGTTTGGTGGGTGTAAAGGAGGTAGTTGTGTTTTTGGATCCATGCTCGAGTGTAGCTTATTTTAACTCTTTTCTAGCCAACCGGGTCCCTTGTCTTGGTAATCCATTCAACAGTAGACAGTGTCTATCTGTGTTGGTATGCCTGTGGGTGATCCTCATGGAATTGTTCAACCATGTCTGTTACGTTTGACAGGTTTGACGTGGGAACCCAAGAGTTCTCAGAGTCAGGGTAGTCTAACCACTTGATGAGATACTGAGTTCCTTTCCTATTTCTCGTGGGTTTGGAGTCCAGTATCTTTTCCACGTCGTATTCTTCATCTGCATCCAGCAACTCCACGGGTGGTTTGGGGTAATTTGGGCCGTGAGCATCGGTTTCAACATATGGTGACGGCGATGATGCATGAAAGATGGGATGTATTTGCCAGGTTTTCGGTAATTTCAACTTGTAGTTGACCTGACCGATCATTTCAATGACTTTGAATGGGCCATGACGATGATCAGACAACTTAGCTTTTGGTCTCGTCGTTTTTAGGTTTTTCCCATTGAGTAAAACCTTTTCCCCGACCTTGTACCCTGTCCACGGTATAGAATGGTTTCCATGCTGGTTTTTCATCGTTTCTGCTGCTGAAGTTAGACTGGCTTTGAGTTCATCTCTCAGTTGATTGAGGTTTTCGAGCTGTTGTTCGACTGTTGGTATGGTGGATGTTGGGTTGAATGTAGGGAAGAATCGTGGTTGATATCCGTGTAAGAGTTTGAATGGTGATTTTCCAGTTGCTGAGTGAACCCTGGTGTTGTGGCTGAACTCTGCGTAAGGTATATAGTCCACCCAGTCTTCTTGTCGGTAGTTACAGAAAAGCCATAAGAACTGTTCTAGTTCTTGATTGTATCGTTCGGATTCTCTGTCAGTCTGTGGGTGATAAGCTGTACTCAGTGCTGATGTTATTCCTAGTTTCTCATGGACTGCAGCCATAACTTTACTAGCGAACTGGGGTCCTTGATCGGAGATCATTTTATCCCACAACCCGTATTGCCGCCATGTGTGATCCAGCAGGAGACTGACCGTACCGTCGCTGTCAATTGTTTTTGTACACAGTGATATAATGACGGTTTTTGTTGACCTGTCGACCACAACATGTACTGCATTGAATCCTTTACATTTGGGGAGATCCGTGATGAAGTCGGTAGTGATAGTTCCAAAAGGTTGTTCTGGAATTTCGGTGGGTATCAAGGGGACTCGAGTCAGATGATTGTTGGGTTTACTTAACTGGCATTTGGCGCAACCATTTACGTAGTCTCTGACGAAGACTGACATTCCTGGCCACCAGAATTCCCTGCTGACTAGTTTGTAGGTCTTGTATCTACCCGGGTGTCCCGCTGCTAGGGAGTCGTGGTGTAACTTCACGATGTCTCGCTGGAGGTTGTCGTTGGCTGGGACATAGATTTTACCCCGGAACAATATAATCCCGTCTTCGTAGTTCCATTCCTGTAGATTTTTCACCAGAGACCATGGTCCATTTCATAGAATGACGTCAAGGGCACTCACTACTTCAAGGTCCTTTTTGGGGGACTCTTTGATTCTGTGACACAGTTCTATGTCTCCTATAGCTGTTACAGTCCCTTGTCTGGTTGCTCGAATTCGGAAGAATTTAGGGTTGAGAAGGACCCTATTGGTATTGTCATTTTCTATTCCGACTTGATGATCTGGTGGTCTGGACAATGGATCAGCTTTGTTAAGGCTTCCTAGTTTATGGAGGAGGGAGAACTCAAATCGTGTGAGGAACAATGCCCAACATGCTTGTCGTCGGCTGAGCTTCTGAGCTGTCTGGAAGTATGTTAGGTTCTGGTGATTGGTCAAGATTTCGATGGAGTGTGGAGCTCCTTCCAGATAGTGTCGCCATGCTTCTAATGCTCGTATGATTGCAAGCAATTCCTTATTGTGGATGTTGTAGTTTCGTTCTGTTTTGGAGAGTGACTTCGAGATATAGGGTACCAGGTGCCATCGATTGTTGTCTCCGGTTTGCATGAGTATGCCTCCTGTTGCATATTCCGATGTGTCGACTTCCACTCAGTACGGTTTGGTATGATCCGGCATCAATAGGATTGGTTTGGACGTAAAGGCCGCTTTGAGAGATTGGAAGGACTTCTCCATTTCCGTTCCCCAACTCCACTGATTATCCTTCCTTGTTAGGTTAAACAGTGGTTGTGCGATTTTTGAGAAGTCTTTGATGAATTGTCTGTAAAAGTTTCCAAATCCCAGGAATGCTTGTACTTCTTTTACTGTTTTTGGTGTTGGCCATTCAATTACTCCCGCTACTTTGGCAGGGTCCATTGCTAGGGTGTCATGGGAAACGATAAGGCCCAAGAAGTCGACTTTATCTGTTTTGAATGTGCACTTCTCAGGTTTCGTGTATAAGTCGTTGTCCCGTAAGCGTTGTAACACCTTTTGTACAAGTTCACGATGTTCTGACAAATTGTGGGTGAATATGAGAATGTCATCCATATAAATAACGACCTTCCCTTGATTGATGAGATCCTTAAAGATTGTATTCATCATTGCCTGAAAGGTTGCTGGTGAATTCATTAGTCCGAAAAACATGACTGTTGGTTCGAAGAGTCCTCAGTTGGTTTTGAAGGCGGCTTTCCATTCGTCTCCTTCCTTGATCCAGATGTTATTGTATCCCCATCATAGATCAATCTTGGTGAATACGTGTGCGTTTTTGAGTTTGTTGATAAGTTCTGGGATGAGGGGTAGGGGATATGCGTTTTTTACGGTACCCTTGTTGAGTTCTCTGTAGTCCTGCACTGGTCGTAGTTTTCCATCCTTTTTCTTGATGAAGAAGAAAGGACTTGCCATAGGTGACTTTGATGGTTTAATGTATCCTTTTTCGAGATTTTCGTTCAGGAAGGAGTCTAACTCGGTTTGTTTGTTTGGTGAGAGAGGATATGTTTTGCACATTCACAGTTGAAAATCCTCTCGTAGTTCGATTGCGTGATCCCAACTACTTCATTGGGGTAAGCGTTCCAAGGTTTCCTTGTCAAATGCCGACAAGTAATTGTGGTATTGTTTGGGAATTCGTTCTTCTAGTGGTGTCAGTTGATCTGTTGTTGTTTTGTTTTCAGCAATTTGCTGTGCTTTTGTAAAAGCTGCTTGGATACTCAGCTTGGTTTCTGATAATTCTTTGTCAATATATTCCATGGCGAGTTGACTCCATTGATGTGGGACATTCCATTGTCCCATTGTATCTTCTGAGGGTAGCAGTGCTCCTAATTTGATCTGTTCCAAGCGGGTGTGCCGAGGTCATGATCTTCGACGTTGCCCCGCTATCTTGGGCTGTGCCACTGGTTTATAGTGTCCTATGGGTTTGTTGTATGATACCTGGTAGTCTCGATGGTATGTTCTAGGGTCTATTACTTCAGGTTGTTTGGGTTTTGTGGGAAGTGTATTCGACTTAGCTTTAATTTTTACCAGAGGTTTTTCCAGTACACAGGTGTCAGCGCAGCGTGCCATGTTAACTTCTGAGATTGCTCAGTCGATTTCTGGATTGTGGTGTTCTAACCAATCCGTACCCAGAATAATATCATGATTACCGATGTCCGTAATATAGAATTCGGCAGTTTCTTCGTGATAGGATTTTCGATCTTGTGCATAGATCCGTAATTTTTGAATAGTGTAGTGCGTCACCCATCCCATCACGTTTTCGGATCTGTCGACATTTTGTACTGGGAAGGGTTTTTCTATGGGAATTCGATTGAGGTGGTGTTTTTGGGCAAAGGTGTTGTTGATAATAACTCCTTCCGCTCCACTATCTAGTAGAGCGATTGCATCGATTTTTCGTCCAGTTATTTTACCGATCAGTTCCGTTTTCAATTCTATCGAGGGAATCTGTCGATTTTGAGTGATTGCCGTAATTCTTAGCTCAGATGGGAATTGTGGCTTACAAAAGGGTATAAGGCTTGTGTATTGCCTGTTTTTTACTGGTATATGTCCATACTCCTCCTCCTGACGACGTGACAGGGGAGGTATTTAAAAATCCGTTTGTGTTACAAGGTCCTTTAGGTATTCTGCTGCCTTCTCTTTCTCTTCCCCAGATAGTGACCTAATTTTGGTGGTGAATTCTGCGATATCCTTCATTGTAGTCTTTGTCTCAGATGTTGAGGGTTCTGTGACAGCTGTGGTTGTTCTGATCGAAGGTTTCCAGGCCGTGTTATTGGGATTTGTTGTGGTGGACCTGGGAAACGTAGGGCAGTTCCATGTGGTGTGTCCCTTTTCACGGCAGCTGAAACACCGTCCTTCCTTTTTCATCTTTTCCCTTTCTTTGTTTGTCAGCTTAGGTGGATATTTAGTGTTCAAAGATGCACCTGGGGTATTACTTTGGAAGGCGTTTACTTCCATACTCCTTGTTCAGCTGCCTCCTGTGCTCTGTGATCCCCTGGTCTGTTGCCCTCCTTCCCCTCGTTGTTTGTTCCATAAGGCTTTCTCCATTTGTCTTTCCACCCAGATCATGTGTTGTTTGACCGCGACCTTTTGTAGCGTTGCGAGGTTCTTGGGTTGGGATGGTAGATAGGAAATTCGGTCTACCAATCCTTTTGGAAGTCCTTTTTGATAGTACTTCATTAATCCCTTGTCATTGTAGCCAGTATCTTTAGCGTATAGTTTGAATTGGGAGTTGTACTTATCTATATCCGCTAATGTTCCTTCCATCCTTATAGTTTCTATCTTTGCTTGCACCTGGGACTCTCGAGACGTTGGTTTAAAATCTCGTAGGAACTCTCGTTTTACTTCTCATAGCGTCCAGGACTTCTTTTTCCTTGTAGATCTCAGTGACGACCCTTCGTCTTCACTAGATGAGTCTTCGTCACTGTCACTATAGTCCTCATCTTCTTCATAGATTTTCACCATCATATCGTGAGCCCATCACCCCACTTCTTCTCCTGTGAAGAGGGTGAGAAATAATGCTATTTTCTCGTTTTCTGTAGGGTAGACTCCATTGTTGAGTCGGAGGTAGTTGGTAAACTCGGCCAACCAATCCTTTGCCAAGTTTCGTTCTCCTGTGAACTTCTCTGGTTTTGCTCCTCTTTCCTTTGTGGTTCTATTAGAAGGAACAGAGAGACCCCCATCATCGGAAGGAGAGTCATCAAGGATTCCTCCTGCGGCGGCGGTGGCTGATGTGGGTTCGTTGTGTTCAGACATTCCAAGGGAAGAATAGAGAGTTTGGAAATCGATTGTTTGTCGGGGTTGGACGGATATGGGTTCTTGGATTGCACTGGGGGTGCTGTTGGATGGAGATCTTTTAATGGGAGGAAGTGGTAGTTCTGGCTCGGGAATAGGTTCGGTTATTGGGAGTTGGGTTTCTGTAGTGGGTTCTAACGGGACGTATTGTCCAGGTGGTAGTATGGGTCCGAGGCCGCGTTCTATTTCTGCTTGTGTAAGTGCTCAGTTTTGTATGGAGAGTCGGTTTGGACACGGGTTGTTTAGGCAGGTGTCCCAATGATTATTGGTTGCGATCAAAGATAATATGCATGAGGTCGACGAATGCAGGCAAGGGAAATGTGAGGTGAGGAGGTACGACTGGGGGCTCATGAGGCGATGTGTGATCGTGATCGAGTTACTCTAGGAATTCTGCTTCCGGACATACACTAGTTGGTGTCTTCAGGTTCTGAAAACAGGTGATCCCACTGATCGGTGAGGATGTCCTCCCAATAGTAATAGTCTTCTCGTCGGTTGTAGTAGTTTATTCTGGGTATTCAAGTTTGGCGGTAATCTTTGTGTTCCTCTAGGCAGTATTCCAAGATATCACAGTCCTCATAGTCGTCGTGACTGAACCAACAGGAGATAATAGCGTTTCCAAGTTGGATGAAATAACAGTTTGTGAGGTGGGTGTAAGAGAGTCTGTTCAAGTGTCAAGAACGTTGTCACTTAGCAATAACCACCCAAGTCACACGAGTTACAGGCAAGACAGTATAGAGAGAGAAAGAGAGACAAGTAGAGGATGAGTAGCTGACTATGCTCGACACTGCACTGTGCTGAGAGCGGAGTGGAGACGAAGTGAACAGACTAAGGAACTAACTACAAGTCCTTTGGTATATATGTGAAGTGAATAAGTGAGAATGTCCATGGAGATAGGAATCAGAGTAGATAAATGATGTACATATCAGATCAAGTGATGGTAACCGTAGACAGAGAAGATGATGATGGGAATATGAGAGAAATGAAGAAATGAATAGAGAGGTGAATAGAGCAGCAATTCATGACACCTGGCCACTGATCAAAGATTTCTTCAGGAGAGGGAGGTGTCTTCCAGGCATAGTAGACTTGAACAAGATTTGCTGCCTGCATTGCAGGACCATGGGATTCAGATAGATTGGAGGTCTTGACCACTGATCGTTGTGCCTGCAGGGTTCTTGCCAAGGTCATACCCAGCTCGGGTGCTTCAGGTGTCATGAGTGTAAGGTCGTTACTGTCTACTAATTCGACCTGAATAGTGTGCGCAAGCCTGAGGATGGAGATCATCAGGGCTGGCAATGACATCAGTATCAGTGAGCAGCTGAGGGTGCCAGGATTCAGAATAATTTGCTGGGGTGCTGCCATGGTGGTAGCAGTCAGAGTCAGAGCAAAGTTCAAATCTGAATCACATCCACTTGATCCGATCACCAATTCAAATTCTAGAACTCATACATATTGATATATCATGCTGGTGCCTCATGTCTACTTCTTGGTATCGCCTAAGATCCACTGCAGTTGCACTGGTACTGACAAGCAACGTCATAAACCAGAAGAATAGCTGTATTTACGGGTTCCGGAAGAAAAATTTGACCTCTGCAGCCAAATATGAGCTGAGTGAGAACAGCGCTTTGATCAGATCCACTTCCCTTTCTCCTTTGAGCAACAGCAGATATCCTTGATTGGGGTCAAGTCTTCCACCTGTTGGTGCGTAAGGCTTATTGCTATCTCCTGGTCTGCCTTTCAGGCCTGAGCTTTCCATATCCTAAGAAAGTACATGAAAGACAGTACACAAATGATCATTAACAATGGCGTGCACACAAAGTACAATGAACAACACATACCTTGGGTATAGTCAATGCAGAGGAGTGTGATAAGGTGCTGGAGATGATGACGGACAGTTAAAAACAATTTAAGACTGCCCATCATGTACATTGTTCTTATATATGAAGAGGATATCTACTTAGCCCCTATCTGCCCTAGTGAGACTTTAAATCTATCTGGTACTGAAGCCCTCCACGCTTGTGCAAGCAGACAAGCTCATCAAGACTGACCATACAAGCGGCCTGCATGTCATCAACCCAGATAACGTACTTCCGCACCTCATTAGTCCAATGCTCAAGTTGTTTGCATCCTTTGGAGACCCCTTCCTGTGAATAGACTATGCTCTCCATTTTTTCAAAGTCATCATACACCCTGTTGAATACCATTGCACTTTCCAGGAGAATGTTCTGTGAGGTGTGGTTATTGCTTATGTGCTTGTTGTAGAGCATTTCAAACCATTTGAACAGCGTCGGCTTGAATTGAGCCACTAATTTCTCGTAGTGAGTTTCTGCTTGCCTGAGGATCTTGGCACTATTTCATGTAGCTGAGTGTCTGTCAAACCATGCCAAAATGTATATGGATGTACCTTCAACAAGGAAGAACGTCAAGTAAGCACATTTCCAGAACAGTAAACTGAGAAGGGTGGAGATGCACCTAGCTTGAGGATTGCTCTCAGACGCTTTGAGTGCTGCTGTTCTGCCTCCCTGAGCTTCTGTGCAGCTGCCTTTTGGTGCATCTTATTGTATGTTTTGCGTTAGGTGTCATTGATGGCAGTGGCATACCTGTAATAAAGATATGTAGGTCAGTCCTTGAGGAGTACCAAAATAGTTGGAGAACACACTTGGCATAGTGTTTGGCACTTTTGGCTCGATTGGCAGCCAGATGTTCTTCCTTGGTATTGTAGAGTTTGGGGCGAGGCATGACAGTTCTGCCACAAAAGCATGAAACTAGTACCAACATTCTTGGTTTTGTCTGACTTTTTCATTTGCTCATACTCTGTCATCAAAAATTTATCGTTAGTATTTTCAGGTGCGCACATTCCAATTCTGTCATTTTCTAAGCCATACACTGTTTAAGTGAGGCTCTGAAGATGCAGTTGAGTGCTGCAGCTTGTCAGTGCCCTATGTCTCACTGCTGAGATGTGGCCAATGTATCTGAGCAGTTGCTGGCTAGTCTACCTGGCCCATCATCAAACTTACTGGCTAGTCCATGAACCAGTATTATGGAAGACATGCATTGGTACTGCAATAATCTCTTCTCGAAGTTCCCACCTCTCTCACTCTTCTTCTTACAGCCCTTGCTTGCCGAGTATCTCTTCTTGTGGTTCACTTAGCATGGACATTGTTGGCTCTGATAACAACAAGCACACTTGTACTTTTGATGGAGAACAGGTGAGATCGTGACAGATATCTTTGACGTACGCTGCCCTCATTTCTGGGACTTTGCTGCCAATGGAATTGGTGCTATTCCTTTGTGTGTTTGTGCTCTTTTTCTGTTTTATTCTTCTGTTGAGTATGCTGGATATAGTGACGAGATGATCTCTCACGAATTCTGGGTTCCCAATATTCCTCCTGGGCAAAGTGAAGGCCAGGATTGGATGCAAAGATATCTTTCAACTATGTTAAGTCCACCAACAGCTGCAGAAGACTACGGTTGAGCTCGTGACTATATGGATCTGGAGTTCGCTCAGCTTTTTGGAAAAGTGTTCGAGTGTCACAGCGACATTTTTGATAGTTCTTCCTCCTGGTGTGATCCTTCATCTGGGGCTGGGCCACTCCCTGGAGGTCCATTGGGTCCTGAACAATGGAGTCATATCAATGGTGCACCAATTTACAGCTCATTTTTTTTTTTCAACTAAAAATCATGTCCCCAGCACAATGCTGTAAAGAATATGGGCCTGACTCCAGCTTCACAGGTCATGAGGTGGAGACCTGTTGCCTTATCTATATCCCTATTGCATGAAACAAACTTGACGAGCTCATGCACCTTGAGTTTTTTGTTATCGTACTCGCCAGGGCTTATGCTTTGGAAACTGATGTTATCCTTCGGAAGGACTTGCTTCAACACATGCGGGATGCCAATCAACGTCGCATAGAGGTAGACATAGAGGTGAAAGCATTGAAAGAGATCACTAAAGATTTGTTCTATTTCACAATCGTTGCCTTGATTATCTGTAAGGAGTAGCAGAATCAGTGTATAGATATGGGCGTATGTACAGACACTGGAAACTTGTGGCTTGCAGTGCACACACATACTTCTCATTCATATTGTCAGAATAATCCCTCACTCAGAATTTCTCTCCAATGATGAGCTAACCTGTCGGTTGATTCACAGGTACATATGTACATAGCAAATTGATGTACAAATGCAAGTATGTCTGATCTGTATGTCAGACTGATGGTAGTTTGACAATCAGAAACACCTTCTGCATCTGATATATTGAAGATCTGCTCATTCGAGCCGGCAATAACTCTTATTTCATTTAGCAGTAGGGCTGGTCCCGGATATAGATATGGTGCTGATGGTTGAATGGAGTTCTCCCTCTGGGGCCAAGCCACTTAATCTCGGCTCTGAGGCATGCACTGCTAAATTTCTCAGAATTTATCTTCAACGATGAACTAACCTGTTGGCTGACTTACTGGTACCAGTACATATGTACATAATGAATCGATGTACAAATGCAGATAGTCTGACCGTATGTCAGACCAACCCTAAATTTTACAATCAGAAACACCTGCATCCGATAATGATATATGGACTACAGAAGATCTGCGCAATTGTACAAATGCAGATAGTCTGACCATATGTCAGACCAACCCAAAATTTTACAATCAGAAACACCTGCATCCGATAATGATATATGGATTATGGAAGATCTGCACAATTTGCTGCTAGGGCAGGTCCCAGACTGAGATATAGATATGGTGCCGATGGTTGAATGAAGTTCTGCCTCTGGGGCCAAGCCCTCTGATGTGTAAACGTGGTATCTAATATGCTGGGGCATATGATTAATTCCAGTGGCTGTTGACATTCGTTGGTAATTCAGAAATACCTATGTTGTATGCTGGATATATGATTAATTCTGGTGGCTGTCGACATTCATCGGTAATTCGGAAGTATAGCTATAGTGTATGCTGGATATGAATGTCTCCTCTCCATCATTCAGATTCCTTGCAATGAAGAGCGAACTGAGATATTTTGACTGTATTAGTGCTGATATACATATACAGGCTGGCATCTATATACCAGTTTATGGATGTTTTGACGCTATACTCTCTTCAAGTGCTGTTGTAGAATGTGTGTGTGGACATGAGGATTATCGGAAACATTTTGCAACCACCTGTAAAAGGATGTTCTCTGTTCTCAAAGGTTCTGGAGCTTTGGGTTATGTGACATGCACATTACTGTATCTTTTTGATTTCTCCAAGTCTTAGTCTGAGACATATACCTCCCATGATGAAAGGCAAGAATCCCAAGGACAAATTGGCACCTGGATGTGCAGGTTGGTGGAACGATGAAACTGGTGAACTGAAAGCCTTCCTCGATGCATACTGGGAACACTGGCACAAGTGTAAAACACCGAATATAAGGGCCCTGTTCCACGACTGGATGTGCAACAAGCTCTTCTTAAAATTCAGTGATCCACCAGGTGCGTAATTTAGAGCCCAAGACTCCCATGACCTGATCGCTAACTCATTTTTGTGAGTAGTACTGTCCGTGTCTGAATGTAAACGACTCAAGAAGTCTCCTGCCTCTGCTGTTGCCAAGCCTGCTGCAGATAGCACTCAACCCACACCCTCCAAGGACCAAGGTGTAGATTCTCAGGCACTGCCATCATCATCCACTCAGCAGAACGTACCTTTGTCGTCTTCCACTTCAAGGGGACCAAAGGACCCTTCCTCATCTCTGACCCCTTTCCACTTGTTCATTCCGGAGGCCATCAGTGCTGTGCCAGCCAGCGAATTGGAATTGACATCTGTGGTGCTTCAGGAGATCATTGATGGCAAACTCAATGTCAACAATGGGGCTACCAAGCTAAAGGAGAGTGCCGAGTGTGTAGGGCATCACTATGACAGTGACTATGCAGCAAACCTTATCATCCTGGCTGCTGAATTCTACATGTGGACGATACTACAGTTGTTCGTTGACAATGCCGCTGACTACAGCCTCCAGAGGGTCAAAGAGGAGATTAAGAAGTTGTAGGGAGATTATTGGGAGCATTCTGGTATTACTTGGGAGAATGAGTGGAGCAAGATACAGTTCTGTGAGCTGGACACGCCAGAATATGTGGATGCATGTGCTTGGGTTGTTGAGAGACGAGAGGCTGCTGGGGGCTGAGTCAACGCTGTAATGCAGGGAGAAGACATATGTGCCATAGGAACAGAGGAAGATGAAGAGGAAAAGTCTGGGAAAGGTAAAGAGCCAGTGAAGAGTGACACCTGGAAGATCAGCAAGGCAAATGCAGACTTTGCATCACTGGACCTAGAGGAGGTATCAACTGAGGATGTGAAGAAGGCGTATGGATGGGAGGAGCTGGACGAGGAGGAGTGGAACAAGAAGACAATGTTGTGGAAGAAGATCAGGAAGGTGAGCATTTGGTTAAGTGTTCTTGATTTATTCGCTAATGCTACTGGATAGGATGTGGGGTACTACTACTGGAAGCATAGCCCTAAGGCCACCCTTACTGATGATGACATTCTCAACAAGTTCGTCAAACATTCCAAGCAGGAAGCTTGAGCAAAGCCCACTCACTCCAATGCGGTGCAAGTTTTTGAGCGAGTGTACTGGAAGGATGTGGTCAGACCAGTGGCAATGGCAGAGATTGAAGAGGGCAAGAAGAACTACAGGGAGTGGAAACACAATCTGGATCCAGACAGTCCAATCATGCAGCCTCCATGCGAGGTGGCAATATGCTACAGCTGCGCGAAGAAGCTACTCAACCAGCAACAAGAGGCTGTCCATAAGTGTGTCAAGGAGATTGAGCAGGAGGAGTATGAGCAGAAGATGAAGGATTGGGAGGAAGAGGTGGCAGCTACAGATGACAATTCGCCTTTGAGCAACACCAGGTACCTTTCTATCTGTGAATCACTAGCCCCACTCTGATAGTAACTTTTTTTACAGATCTCTCCAGATGTGGGCACTGGCTGTGGCAACATTTAATGCTGCATTAGCAAGGAAGACAAAAATGCTGGTGATCTCAGCTGTGGTTGGGCCAAATCCAGATGATCGTGGTGAGATCAGCGTTTCGTGGTATGTATCCGTCTCTCATGTTCAGTAAACCATTCTGAGACTTTTTATTGAGGAATATCAATGGTGAAAATGCGACTGGAATGGAATGGCCCAAGTTCGACAACAAGGCCTTCAAAGCCACACAAGCCTCGCTCATTGAGTGGGGGAGGTCGTTTTCTATCCCCATATTTGAATACCATCCCATATACATATGTCCATCCCTCTCATTATATGTGCACCCATATATCGATAACTATCGATATACATATACGAGCTGGTTCAAGCTGGTTCTGACTTCACCTTTCTCTTCTTTTTGCCAGGTCCAACTCAACATGCCTCAAGAGCATTGCCTGCTGACCAGCCCACCGGTTCTACCACAGTCAATAGTTGTACTGCATGCTCTTCCTATGCTCTTGGCTCAATGTATTTCATTCAGACAAATCTATGGCGTGTACAGGTAGCTCGTTATTTATTTTACTTCAAGAATTTGATGTGTACTCTACGTTCATCCTTTCTGTGAGTGGTTAAGGCATAATAACATGAGGATATCTATGTCTGTATACCAGCCTTATACATATACCGGCAATTATACCTCTGGGTCAATGTAAGTTGAGGGATTAAACTGCCCTTTATAGCGACACAAATGGCTACCCAGCTGCGTGAGAGGACCAGATTTATATATGACTGATGTAGGTCTGATTCAGTACAATGGCTATCCATCCCATATATGCATACTGCAGTTATATGGATATCAGCATTCATACACCCCCTTCTTGGTCAATGTAAGTATGCAAGGAGTAAACTGCCCTATATAGCTATAAACTTTACCTGCTATTCAGTACAACAGCTATTCCATATGCACCATAGACAGATGTTCCTGACACACAGATACTGATCAGGATACGGCAAAAGATACAGATAGCAGGTAAGGGTCTACAAGGAGATGTTCAAGGGCTGTACTTAAAATCCCTTGACATAAACCATGATGCCGGGGACTTTGCCCAGTTTGATATCCGGGGAACTTGCCTTTTTTGTATGATGAACCTTCTCAATTGTGAACAATATGGATATAAGAAGCCAGGACATGTAAGTACTAACACTGTTATAAACCTCAACGTTAATTAGTCTGAACAGAAAATACCTGCTGTGGGTGTATACAGCAGGCTATGTATACTGGGACTTATGAAGGTACATGGAAGTACTTATCCACAAACGTGGGTTCTAAGAGAATCCCCTTGAGGGTAGCTGAATGCAAGTCCCTAGACTCTGGTCAAATGGACCACTGCAGCAGCTGTGTTTGGATATAGTTGGACATCTGTATACCGGCAGAAGAAATGTGGAAATAGTATCCAGATAACTCACACAAGTGATTTATTAATCGAATCGGAACAATTTTGCATATAGTGTGCGTTGCAGAGGGCTTTAACAGCTGGCCACCGTATATATATATCCATCATGCCCATATACTGATGGAGGCTGAACTTGCAGGCCTTTGTGAGAAGGAAGTTAGAAAATGTGTTAATATGACTCACTTAGATCTGGTACAAGTGCGTTAGGAATCAAATCAGAACAGAGTGGCATATAATGTCCTGTGCCTTAGTAAGCTTTTTAAGCTTGCCACAATGTATATTTATTTGACCCATATATGGATAGCAGCTGACCTTTCAAGCCTCTGTCAGAAGGAAGCTAGAAAATCCATCAAGATGTCTCACTGAGGTGACTTGCCATATATTCCTGTTGAGACATAAATTTGGGCTCAAATCATGCCCAAGCAACGTCTACCTGGCGAGCTCAGTGCGCAAGAAACCTCCAGTGATACAATCATTGGATTATCGTACCAACATACATAAGATGGAGAATGCAAGACTTCTTTCTCATTCACGGCTTCTTTGGAACTCGAGGAGCTACATTCTTGGAATCTCAGGCATCTCTCACAAGGCTCAGGGCAGCCTACGTCCTTACACTTGGCTATGGGCAGAGGACTTTCAGAGCTGGCATGAAATATATATTCTTCTGGTCGACATAGGTGTCCAAGTTGAGATATCAAGGACCAGACAATATCTAACAATCTCAGTTGCATACCAAGCACCTCTGGACATTTGTGTATGACATTAAAGATCCCAGACCTTTCAGCATACCAGTCAAAAGTAGGGAAAATATATTGAGATCATAAGTGCCTTACTAATGATGCCTTGAGGATATATCTACTGCCATGACATATGTATATCAGTATATCCGCCACTGGAAGTGCCTGTCTATTGAATCCCAACTGACAGTTTTCTCATTGAGTACTTCATTATCTGAATGCATGGACATCATGCAAAGTACAAGCCCGAATGCATGCCTCGAGGATACATCCACTGCTCCAACATATGTATATTGGTCAGATATGATGTGCGCACATACTGCCAAATTGAATTCCAAGTGAAAGTTTATCTCAATGGGTACTTTGTTATCTGAATGCAAGAACATCAACCATGATACAAGCTTGAATGCATTTGTTAAGGAAATATCTACCAACCCGATAGACATATATCACCGACATATATCTCCTAGATATCGTGGGCATATGTTTACTGCTGACAGTCCCTTGCATATTTGAACATAGGGTTTTGGTTGGTTCGTCTATATAAATTATCGGACAGGCTCGAACACATTACTCCATGATATGTCCACCACGGCAGTATACATATACTGTCCAGAGAGCGGGTTGCACATTTCTGCTGCTGGCAGCCCTTTGCATTCGACCAGAAAATGCTTCAGTATGCAAGGCCGTCAGCGGCTATAGGACAGCCCTCTATCTATCAGTACCTTGTTGTGCGAATGAATGAGATTCACACAAAACAGAAGCAAGAATAGATTCCATGTGCATAAATCTACCGGCTCAGCAGATGTATATCTGCGAGGTTTGTTGCACACACATATCTGCCCAACAGGCAGTCTCTCATTGGCTATCTGGTTTCTGTCTGAATGTGTGACAGCCAACCAGGCAATGCATTGGTTCAGTATACGTCCACTGGTCCTGTATACGGATATCAGTAAGCTCCAGATGTGGTGGGCGCACATATATATTGCTGACAGAACCTTCAATAATTCAATGTAGAACTGTAGCTGTATTTCATTGAATTGACATACAGGAGCATCAATTCTGGTGCAGGCCCATAACACCTTGATCAAGGATATGTCTACCACACTTGTATACATATACCAGACAGAAATTGCATTCGCAATTTTCTGCTGCTGGCAGCCCTCTGCTTTCAAACAGGACATCCTTTATTCAAGATGATAGAATCGGGTACAGAGCCACACACATTTATCCAGTGTGGATTATAGTGGTATATATATATTGGGGAAACATACATATACCTTGCATGGTACCGCCATACCACGTCCAGTTTGGTCAACACAGAAACAGAGCTATCTGCACCTAAAGTGCCCCACGTCCATACCATTGTCCACTTCTGAAGTATATCTGCCATCCCCGCATACATATATGATTTCCAGATTTGTGTCCGGGTTCTAAGATTATATGTCCATGCAACCGGTATACATATACTATGCCTATATAACTGGTTGCCACAGCATCGCTGAAAAGAAGTCTATGCGAATGCCACACTTAGCACCTATGCAATACACCATACATACATAAATATAGGCCTGCCCTTAATCAGGCATGATATGTGTATATGTTCGGTACACATATACCAGTGAATATCCACAGTTGCAGGCAAGGAGTCAGATGAATAGAGGAACACACCATGCAGCTGTAAATCTGTACGTACAGACAAGACACATACATACACAAAATACCAACCTATCTCATCCCATGTACATATACCATGGACATATGGGTCAACAGCTTCAGGTAGTCTGTAGGGCAATTAGCTGCTCTGGGTACCTATATATGAGGTATATATATATTGGGAAACATATATATACCGTGCATGATACCACCATACCACATCCAGTTTGGTCAACACAGAAACATATAGGCATGAAACACCACATCTACTACAGACCTATATGCACCTAAAGGGCCCCACATCCATACTATTGTCCCCTTCCAAAGTATATCTGTCATCCCCGCATACATATACGATTTCCAGAATCACGTACAGGTTCTGAGACTGTAAGCTGCAAAGTTTGCGCCTCCTTATCAAACGTTTGAGACAATACATATATCCTGACAATTATACAGTGTACATGGCCTAATGAGCCGAGATACATATATCAGCATGCCTACAGACCAACGCCTGCCAACCCTGGGTGGCCTTGCGGCCTCAAGACTATATATATATCAAGCATGGGGTCTTATGTCTGAGAATGAGATCCCATCAAATAGCTCCACCCAATCTCCCACCCCATCAGGATCTCATTTCGGTTAATCACCCCCTGCCCAATAGGAGGAGTCATGCTGAGACATGCCACTTCCAGGTGGTGGAATGGCCTGGCCATATACCTACATCGCTGGTGTGTCACCAGCCTGGCCCCAGTCCATGAATATATGGATGTGGGTCCTGGCTTTTGTCCACTGATATCGCCTCATTGCTTCTACCATCACCTCCACTACCAACAGTCACCCTCACCCACTATTGAGCTTTGTCATTCTTCTGGCCATCCCCACCAACACTGATTTGTGGTGTGCCACTATCCTCTACATACTGTCTTCTTCCTGAATATTTGTATTCCCTTATCATGCTCAACCATGATAAGTAGTTCATCTATATGCTCATAGATACTGCATGAAATTGCTTTCATGATTTGGCTTGAGAGTAGTGTGGAATGATACCAATCATTCATCCCCTCTCCTCATTGTGTATATAAGTGTTTACCTAGGCCTTTAGAGCAATCATATGATAAGATGACATCATTGATCTGGGGAGCTTGCAGGCCAGTTAGCCAGTCTGTTTATAGCTGTTGACTCAAATCACTGACATCACCAATGTCATGCTGCCTCAATGTAAATGACACGCCCCCAACACTCTCCCCAACCACCATCATCATCCCTGCTTCTCCTCCCTATCACTTCACCAGCCCTCCTGCACCTCTCCACTCAGACAACCATTGGCCCACCACTTTCCTCATTATGAGGCCTTTAGGCTTTGTTAATTTATGTTGCAGAGCGACCTCCCAGATCTTTTCCATGGGTTCAAACTCCCACCCCTGTTTTTTGGCACTCGTCAAGCGCTCATGGTCGAGACCACCATGACGTCATTCACGGCTTCCTCGGACTGCGTAACAAGGCAGCATCAAGTGCGCCTTGCTTCCGCCTCATGTCTGGGTTCCTCCACCAGTGGTCAAGGTGCTCGTACTGATTTCTTCTGCTGTTATAACAGCATTTACTTACATGTACTATGTTGCCTCTTGAAAACTGTACACTAATATGTGCTGCTGAAATCCCAAAGGCCTTGTAGCTTGCCATGCAAAGCAATGGCACTTTACCCCAGTATCGATTATCAAACAACAACCTTGTCGACATATCAGCAAACACACATGTTTTTGCCCTGGCTAGTCACAAGCCTGTCACTCTGTAACCTGCAGGATGGAGCTAGGAGGTGTTGCATTCTGAGTGAGAAGGGTTAGGATCTTTCAGGGTCTTCCAAGGTGTGTAATTGCTCTAAGCATGGACAACCATCTCTTGAAAGATCCCTTTCAAGCCCTCACTCCTGTCATGTGCCCTTAGACCAGTTTTCCTCAGCATCTCAACTAGTCTTTACTACCCAATTGCAATTCACTGCCCATTATCGCATCCCCAGTCTCTGCACAAACTACCTTGCACAACACTGAGATCTTCAGTCGTCTCACAACTATCTCAATATGTTAAGCCAAAAGCCTGCGCCTGCCATTGTCACCAATACCATCCTAGGTGATTCCCACTCTCTGAGCTTACCATAAACTTTGCTGACCAACACATTCTCTCCACTACTCGCATCACCTCAGTACCATGACCTCAACTCATTCTCAGCGAACAAATTCCTCACTTCACCTTTCATGGACACTCCCTACAACAAGTTTTTGTCTCTCAACAACTTTGACTCCTCTGCCTCTCCCCCAGCTTCAACACACCCATCATTCAATAATCCTCTCCAACTTCAACAATGCTCCCTCTCAATGACCTCACAATGTCGATATGTGCCTTCAGCCTCTTACACTGTCACATCCAAGCAGACACAGAAACACTGCTGTTGTCCATATAATATCTCCTTCCACCCACACGAACTACTCAAGCATTTGGGGGATCATCAAAATGCTATGCTTCTCCTAACCAAGATACTCCAACAACAAAGAAGGGAGAGGGTATGCCAGTGTGTGTTTTTTTTTTTCACAATGTGGATATTGTTTCTTACCTTTCCTCTGTCATTCACTTGACCAATTTCCCTATCATCACTTCAGCTGTCATTGGCTCTGCATCTCCCAGCCATTGTATCCTTTGCACTAACCCTAACCCTATGTAATTGACACATCAGCAAATGCTGGTGGGAGCCCACAAACCTCTCTACCTTCACTTCCACTGCCAGCAATGACCCCATCATTCCCTGCAAACTGGATCTCATCACATCAGCTCCTCTTGTTTGTTTCAGAGCTTTTTGCTATGATAATGCCTTTCACTGTGTAGACTTGGGTGTGGACCTCTGAGACACACTAGGCAATTGGTTATACCTCTCAGGCAATCTTTGAACAGGCTACTGACTCAAGTACGTCCCACTTTTCTTCTCCTTTTGACTACATCTTTACCTTTCCCATCTTGCAGAGAACACTCAGCTATGCCATCTCATATGAAACATGTCTCCAAATTCTGCAAAGCTGCAGACTCCTCTCTATCATCCTACAATTGTGTGGCTCCAGCTCCACTGGTTTTAAGCCATATGGGTGCAGCACCATCCTCTTTCCTGCTGCCATCGTCTTGTCTTACCTGCCACTGTTCTTTTTCCCACAGTTGTCATCTTATATGCACCTGTCCTTCTTTTCTGTGCAAGGCTAATTCCCCTTCACACTTCCACTCAAGCTCATCACTACGCAACTCTCTCTACCCCATCCCACAAGGAGGTACCCGCCATCTATGTTCACAGGTGAAACAGCTCTCAGGGATGAGGTGGACGAGCTCGCTGGAGACGCTTTCGAGAAGGAGCACATCAAGAGGAAGTGACACCAGAACACGTTACTGGCAGGGAAGTCTAGGAAGAGAAAGTGGAAGCTGGAGTATCAACAGATGTTGGAGAACAGGGTGGATGATTTTATGGTTGAGGTTGGAGATGGAAAGGGAAGGTGCAAATGCTGCAGAAGATTTTGAGGAGCCATGGGGTTCTGTTCTCTTTTGATGCAGATAGTCAATGTTAGCAGCTTTGGGTGACAACTCCCATTATTCTCCTCATTGTCATCCATTCCCCACCCATTTGCATGTCATCGTATCTCCCTTCCCATACACTGTCCATGATATGCACTGTCACTACTCCCCATTTCCCGTTATCATATCTCATCTCTTATATCTTATCCCCTTATGTAAATCTCATCTTGTGTCTCTCTATGAGCTTCGCTCAGTTGGGGCCTGCAGCCCCAATGTCTGGTTAGGGATTTGTAGGGACATTGCTTAGAAATGATTATGTAAATATTGTTTCTTCCCAGGCCCATCCTATCTTATCATATAGGCCTTCTTCCTACCCTTTCATTCTGTACTTTCCTAGCCTACTTACTGTTCCCTTTCCTGTTCTTTCCAAGACTGAGACTTTTCGGCTCTGTAGTTAAAGTTTCGTCTCACCGTGCTCATCGGTTGTAGTTGACATTGACAGACAGGCTCAGCCCTCAAGTAGATATAATATACATACATACATGGTCGCTTGTCAGTCATCTTTGTCCATTAGAGTATGAAATGTTGCTCCTAGTCTAGGAAAACCTCTATTGGATGCTCTTTAGGTCCTAATTGCTTATGCCTTTGCTCTACTCAAGTAGAGGGGAGATTGTTTATGTATAGCCAAACATGGCGGCCCCAAATGGAGCTGCCCGAGAGAGATTGAATTGAGATGATGTCAAAGCACTAAATAGGTAAAAGAAAAATGGAGGGATGGGAGGGATGATGGAAAAAAGAATAGAGAAAACGGGAAGATCAATAAGGACAGAACAAAGGAAAATAATTTGGAAGAATTTGCACAGTGCACTTGTCTACCTGAGTAGGGTCAAACTACTAATATAAATCAGTTGAGACGTGATGATCATCCGATAGACATGACGACACCCAAGTGCAAAGGCTGTGATACAAGGAAAATAAAATCAAGGGGAAAGCACGCAGTTGTCCACCAGCTGTGGGGTCACAAATCTGAATAAATCAGTCGTAATATGGTTATGTCTGTTATACATGACAAAGCCCAACATGTGTGTAGAATTGACAGAGTAGCAGAATGGGTGTGAGAAGCATGAGGCAATAATAACATGGAGATAAAAGGAAAAAAGGAAGTATTTCAAAGTAGTCAAAGGTGGAAGGAAAAAGATGGTATCAGTGAGGTAAAGAAAGTAAAAAAGACACACGAATCAGAGAAAGAAAAGGTAAATTAGATTGCTGTAGAGCCATGTGAGATGATAGGGGGAGTGAAGGTAGAAATTGAGCAGAGAGGGTAGAGTTTTTGGACAACTTTGAGCTGGTGACAGGAAAGGGCATTAGCGATGGAATTTTCGTGCCCTGGGATGTGCAATACTCATAGCTGGATGTTGTGTTCTATCAGAATGTTCATAGGGGAGATCAGAATGGGATTGTATCAAGACTTACCATGAAGTGAGTTGAACATGTGAACAGTGTTTGTGTTATCAGTGAATATGACAATTCAGTGATATTGAGGCAAAGATTTCACAATTTCCAGAGCTGATAGGACAGCCAGGGCTTCGAAATAGAAGATGTGAGTAGGATCAGGGGTTTCAATGATGGAATGGAAAGCTAGCCCTAGTTCAGGACACCAAATACTGATTCCAGTGCCTGAAGCGTCTGTGAAAAAGACCAAGTCTGCATTTTGAATGCCCCACTCGATAGCCTCTAGCATGAGGACACTGTTGGAGTGTTCTAAATGCTCAGTGATCCACAATAGCTCCTGACAAAGGGCTACACTGATCCAGATCAGCTGGAAAGGTTCAGTCTTGCCCAACATCTTTTCGTATAAAGTGCAGAGTCTGAGACAAAGGAGGGGTGTAACGTTGAATGACCACTGTATCCAACCACCCATGCATTCGAAATCCCGAAGGGGAAGTTGTCTGCATATGACTTGTACAAGCTCGATTTTGGATTGCACAGGGAGTGAGATGGTCATGGCATTAGGGTCAAAATGAAAACTGATGATGACAAGCTGGAGTCCCCATTCTTGTTTCAGTTCGTCATGCAGAATGCCCAAAGTGTCAAAAAGGAGAAGGAGCTGGGTCTGCTTTTTTGGAAAGGATTTTTTGTATGGTTCATACCACAACATGTTCCCCTCGAACTCCCACAAGAAGCAGTCATCAACATAATGGAAGATGTCAGCAAGAAACCAGACAAAAGTCACTATCCAGATGACAAGGGCAGAGAAATTGCACCAAATACACCCAGCTGCACAGTTCCCAAAGTTGTTACAATGATCAATGTGTCTCTGGCCATTAATAGTGATTATTTGGTGTAACTGCCATAATGGGTGCATGGGTAACCACTGATATGCTTGCAAACCATCAGACTTGAATACCATGAGGTGAAAATTAGGTCTGTATTTCTGCTGGGCATTAATGACTGCTTTTGCAAGGTGTCGAAGGGTGTCGAGCTGTACCCTAGCATCTGATTTCGATATAAGGGAATTAGGGGAGAATTCCCCTGCCAAAGCTTGTCCAAGTGAGGTTTAGGGACTACTCTGATAGGAACTGCAGTCATTCCAGGGAGTAAATCTGGACCAAATGAAGGTGGGAATCAACCCAGTGAAATCTCCAAGTCATGTTGTTCTTGGATGAAGTTGATGTGGGATTGATCTCTGAGAGGACGGTGGGAATTATCAATGCAAAGTGGAAAAGGGATGCTCTCAGTGCATGCCCACAGCCAACAGCCATGATGCAGAGACCAGCAGATGGATTTAACAAAGGGTTGATTGGGATGAAGGGATAGAAGGGATTGGAAAGTGTTGACTTGTATAGGAGTAGTGATTCGAAAAAGATGGTTGTGTTGGTGAATAGTGGACCACACTGTTGATTTATTTATCTCGTTGATAGGAGGACGAGGTACTGGGGGTAGAAATTTGGTAGATCTAGCTGAAGATAGTGGAATAGAGTACTCATCTTCAGCCCAGAGGAATTCTCTAACATATTTAGGCCTTAGACCAAGTATGCCACGAGATGAAATGGTATCATTTGATGGTGGATTATTTGAACGAATAGGAGAGTTCTGAGTGGCATTGAATTTTGAGTGTTGATGAATATGCCTCACCTGATGGCAACCAAACAGCAACGGGGTGATCTGCATGTTGTTAAAACATCAACAACTCCCATCACTATACAAAAGGGGTAGAATGATAGAAGAGATGTTTGTTGGAGACAAAAGAGTATAAACGAAGAAAGGCAGGAAGGAGTCCAAGGTTGGGGACCTTAGAACGAGTGCAAGTATATAAATAGTGGATGGAAAAAAGGAGGTAAAAAAGGTCTGAGTTAGGATGAATTGTGGGAGGATCAACTTCTCACTGGGATCGCCAGTTCATCGAAACATGACCAAGGAGACCTGACCTCCCTGACATAGTCAGATCATAGGTGTATAGGTAGGGTGGGTAGGACTTGGGCTTATGCTCCAGCTAGCCATTAGACTTGTGTAAATAATAATATCTCAACACATTTAAGTAGTACTTATCTAGTTCTTATTGTTAGATATGATGGCTGTAAAGCTCACACAATGCCTACCAAATGTCAATACATCGCTTTTCTGACTCCACATTGGGACCATCAGGATTGTCTGTGCATTTGAGTCATCAAATCAATTGCCACGTCTGTGACTCGAACCACATTGTACCATATTGTGCCCTTACCATGTCTCACAACTATGCTCATTGTTACTTCCCTCTACCTGATTTTCTCAGTGCTCCTCACTTTCTTACACCAGTTTCAGAGTGCTAGTCCTCAACAAGTCTATGTGCCATCTATTCCTGCCAAACCACTTTATTCAAAGTTAAACATTCAGAAACCAGAGGTTTGTCATTTGTTCCAACAGCATAGATTCATATACCAATGGTATTACAGATTGCAGTCAACCTCACTTTGCACTGTCCAATGGAAATTATTTTGCATTTATGTGAACAAATGGATACTAAATCTATGGTTTACCATTATGGAGGGATGTCAAGTTCCCCAAAATTTCATTCAATTACAAAAGCTTGTGAGATCAAAACAGATGCTTTCCTAAAGTATGACAATAACCAAAGTCAGCAGTATTTTTATGTCACAGACAAATCAAATCCCATATTTATCCTTAAATATGACCTCCTGCTTTGTATTCATGACCTCAGGCTTGAAATTATGTTGCTGTTCCTAATCTCTTCATGCCTTCATCTCCAAACCCTGTTTTCCTTCATTCTTTTCACTTCTAGTCTTCTTTCCAGTACTTTGGCTTATCCAGATCTTGTTCCTCTTTGTTTTACTTCTTCTTTGCTTTGCTTCCATCATTCCTTTTACTTCTAGTCTTCTTTCCAGAACTTTGGCTTATCTAGATCTTGTTTCTCTTTGTTTTCCTTCTTCTTTGCTTCGCTTCCTTTGTTCCTGTCACTTCTATAGTTCTTCCAGGTGTTTCTCCATGGTTCTTCCTTTCTCCATAGTTGTCATGAATCCCTTCCTGTCTTCGCTTCCAGACCCTGTCCTCCATTCCTTCTACTTCTTTTGTTCTAGATCTCATCTCCTGGTACCTATGAATTCTATCTTCTTTGATACATCATTTATCTGACTGACAGATCATATCTGCTTCTACTGCACATATTGACATCACTTAGACACATGACTATCATCCTATGGTTGTCTCCATCAGATACCTGCTGATCTAGCTTCGCACTTTTGTATATTTACTACATGGCTTTGTAGATAGGTTCCTTAGTCTGTCCACTTGTTGTAAGGGCGACTCCTGACACATGAGGCAATCACTCAACAACTGCAGGAGGAGATCCAAAGATATATAAATCAGAACTAGAAGATACAAGGCTGACATACTACGCACCTGCAGGAGGAGATCCAAAGAGAAAAATTCAAGGATACTCACCTGCAGGGAAGGGGTATATATACTTGTATGAAGGCCTGGGAAAAGATCTACAAAACTGTACAGTTGAAACAAAGTAATAGAAAGGTAGAATGATGAGAGATCAAATGATGAACAATGAATGACAGATGATGAAACAATGAAACAGGGATAAACAAGTTAATGGAGTCCAGATAAAACAAGAACAAACAAGTCCTAAAGGAGAAGGGAAGGAAAAAGGAAACTGTCCCCTTACACTTGTATCCCTTAGATCCATACTGCTCAGCTTGGCTCAGTACTATGTTGACATAGGCCTACCTTTGGCTTACTCACTATCTATCTATTCTACCTGCCTTGTTATTGTCTATTGCCTCTGTGTGGTGGCCTGAGAGGTTACCAGTACCCAGCCTGACCTGTTCTTGACAATCAGATTTCTTTTGTGTAGACATGATTATCAGAATTTATGCAAGCGACTTAGCTACAGTCAAAATCCTTGCTTAATTTCACAGAGAGTATATATGTCTCATCTGATAGATGGAGGGAAGCCCAAACCAATAACTTATGAATTGCTAAAGCCTCATATCACTTTTATGCAGCTAGAGGAAAAGGCTAGCTTGTCAGATCAGTCTGAATTTGAGCTAGCTGATGTAGCCCAGCAGTCAATCCAAACACCTCAATATACAAACTACATCTTATGTGACAATATCCCACTCCATCTAGTTGTCACACAATTATCACTAAAGAAATTGCAAGTGCTGGTTAAAAAACATAATATTATACTACCAAAGAAATCTTTCACTGAAGCTATCAGACAGGTCCTTTCCACTCACACATGTGAAACTTCATGCAGGGCTTTCCACTATGTCTTTGTACCTAAACTAAAAATACAAAAGGAAATACAGAAAATTTCTACTACAAAAAAATCTGTTCAATGAAAGGGATGTGGGCCAACACTGCACGTGGCAAGTACGAGGCCACAGATTTTCTCTTTACTGGTGTGGGAAGAAGCCAGATGAGGTGCAGAGGCCCAAAACTGGATGATAAGCAAACATGTGAACTGTTGAGGAAAGAGAGGAATAAAGAAAAGAAGGCAAGCAATGAAGAAGACGAGAGATCAAGACAGAGAAAGATAACGAAATATGAAAGAGAGCAAAAGAGAAAGGAAAGCAATAAAAAAAGAACAAAAGAAGAAAAAAGACAACAAAATGAAAGATTAAGATTGGAAAATTTTGTTACCGGTCAGAAAGATATTGAGACAACATTGTTGATTGGTCATGTTAAGAAATACAGGGGCTGCGGATATGGGCAAGGACTTGGAGGCAACAGGAAACAACAGCACGGGAGGAGACAGGATGAATATGCACTGCCACACGCAGAAATGGAGTGTAAAGAACTCAGCCTCATTTCATTTGGCCTCATAAAGATGCTTCAATAATATACTTGACAATACCCTCCTTAATGAAAGGGATGTGGGCCAACGCTGCGCGTGGCAAGTACGAGGCCACAGGTTTTCTTTTTACTGGAGTGGGAAGAAGCCAGATGAGGTGCAGTGGCCCAAAACTGGACAATAAGCAAACATGTGAACTGTTGAGGAAAAGAGAGGAAAAAAGAAAAGAAAGCAAGCGACAAAGAAGAAGACAAGAGATCGAGAGAAGGGAGGAAAAAAGAAAAGAAAGGAAGCGATGAAGAAGACAAGAGATTGAGAGAGAGAAAGATAACAAAAATGAAAGAGAGCAAAAGAGAAAGGAACGCAATAAAAAAAGAACAAGACAAAGAAAAAAGACAACAAAATGAAAGATTGAGATTGGAAACTTTTGTTACTGGTCACAAAGATATTGAGACAACACCGTTGTTTGGTCATGTTAAGAAATGCAGGGGCTGCAGATATGGGCAAGGACTCAGAGGAAACCGGAAACAACAGCACGGGAGGAGACGGGATGAATATGCACTGCCACACATGGAAACGGAGTGTAAAGAACTCAGCCTCGTAA
The DNA here is from genome assembly GCA_013368315.1 of Tetrapyrgos nigripes. Classification (NCBI taxonomy): domain Eukaryota; kingdom Fungi; phylum Basidiomycota; class Agaricomycetes; order Agaricales; family Campanellaceae; genus Tetrapyrgos; species Tetrapyrgos nigripes. Next base: position 199,937 of record JAACJM010000099.1, on the reverse strand, counting down.
TGAAGAAAATGGATCCTTTCCTCCAAAGCTGCCAACTTTCAAGTTACGACATCAAATACTCAATGGTATCAGTAAGTTCTGTTCACCAGAAATTTTTGAAGAGCAGTCAAGCAAAGACACTTGATAAATCAGTATTTGATAGAGACCTGCTAGTTCAGCCCTATGTGACAAGAAAAAAACGAAGACATAACAATGAGGCAGTGGAAAGTTTGACTGAGCCAATATTAGCGTTAGGATGTAAATTTATTTGTGCTGAATGTGACACCTCTCTCAAAAATAATCATGTTCTGATCAAAACCCTTGCAAATGGTCAGTGGCAATGGATTGGGGAAGTTCCTAAAGAACTTTAAGATTTGACTTATGCAGAGTCACTTCTTATAGCATGAATTAGGCACAATATATGCGTAGTTCGAGTCAAATCTGGCAGAGGCAAACTCATAGCAAATGCAGTTATGTTTGCAAATCCAACTGCAACTGTTCATCAGGTGCTACCACCATCAAGAAAGGAGCTGAGCGAAGTTTTTGCATTTGTGTTTATGGGTCCAGCAAAACCTACAAAAAATGAATTACACACTGGGTGCAAACACTTGTAAATCCTCTGCTTTACTGAGGTTTTACAAGAGTATTACACCAAGCCAATCAATATGTAAGACTCCTTGTCATACATTAGTATTACAAGAGACAGAAAAAATTAGAACAACCTTGTATGACCATTGTAAGTCACAAAGAAATACCATGGACTTTCAGTGTGACTTGCTGTCACTGTATACCCTTGGTGGATATACTGTGGAATTACACAGGAATTTCAGAGTGACTTTTTGTCACAATATGTCATGTAGTAAGACACATAGGAAATACTGGAGTATTTCAGTGTGACAGATAATCACAGTATGACAAACAGTAAGGCAAGAGAGATTTACAAAGGACTTACAAGGAAGCAAAATCTGCAGGAAATTTACAAAGTGACAATCAAGTCACAGTAATACACTTGTAAGACTAGCTGTATTATGAAGGAATTACAAGAAACATTTGCTACAAACACAGGTAAATCCTCAGCCTTACTGGAGTATTACAGGAGTATTATGGGGAACCAATCAATATGTAAGTTGGCTTGACTTACAAGTGTATTACAAAATAGACAAAAAATGAGGACTATTCTGAAAGACCATTGTAAGCTGCAAGGACATACCATAGACTTTCAGTGTGAGGCTTTGTCACAGTATAGCATTGAAGAGCATACAGTGGAATTACAAGGTGACTTTTTTGTCACAGTATGTCTTCTTGTAAAACAGAACTGAAATACCAGGGTATTACAGTGTGAGATAATGTCACAGTAAGACAATTTGTAAACCAAGTAAAATTTACAGAGGACTTACCAGAAGGTAGAACTTGAAAGTCTTGGGTAAGACTGCTCATATTTACACTGAAGTTATGGAGGGACATCTGTGTCACAGTAATACCCTAGAAAGACTTGTGATTTTACAAGGGAATTACAAGATGCAGGTTTTAGAAGTCTATCTCGTAAGTCTCTGGAAGAAACCTGCATGCTAAATGGAGAATATACAGTGTGACAGACTGGTCACAGTAAGACACTTGTAAGTCACAAGACATTACAATGACTTTACTGAAAAGTGACTATTTTGTAAGTCATCATGTATATCCAATGGACTTACAAGAGACTTGTTGGATGGATTTGCAGTGCATGTCAATTAAGTAATACAGAAGGGCTTACTGAAAATTTACAGGATGTAATACAATGAATTCATTCAACCAGGTTATTTAAATGTTACTGAATATAAATAGACAGCTCAGGCTGGACAGGAAAAGGGGAGACTACTGTGTCTGCGTTGTCATCTTCGTCTGCTCAGTGTGGTACATCTGCCCCATCTGCCTTGTCTGCCCTGTCTGCCTTGTCGCTGCTCCGTCTGCCTCATCTGCCTTGTCTGCTCCGTCTGCCTTGTCTGCCTTGTCTGCTTTGTCTGCCTTGTCTGCTCTGTCTGCCTTGTTTGCTCCGTCTGCTCCTTCTGCCTCTTCTGCTCCATCTGCTCCGTCTGCCTCGTCTGCCTCCTCGGCAGACAAGCAAGACAAGGCAGACAGAGCAGACAAGGCAGACAGAGCAGACAAGGCAGACAAGGCAGACGGGGGAGACGAGGCAGACGGAGCAGATGAGGCAGACAAGACAGACGGAGCAGAGGAAGCAGACAAGGCAGACGAGACAGACAAGGCAGACAAGGCAGACGGAGCAGACAGAGCAGACGAGGCAGACAGAGCAGACAGAGCGAACGAGGCAGACAAAAGCAGATGAAGCAGACGGAGCAGACGGAGCAGACGAGGCAGACGGAGCAGACAAGGCAGACGAGGCAGACGGAGCAGACGGAGCAGACAAGGCAGACGGAGCAGACAAGGCAGACAAGGCAGACAGAGCAGACAGAGCAGACGAGGCAGACAGAGCAGACAGAGCGGACGAGGCAGACAGAACAGACGAGGCAGACGAGGCAGACAGAGCAGACGAGGCAGACGAGGCAGACGAGGCAGACGGAGCAGACGAGGCAGACGAGGCAGACGGAGCAGACGAGGCAGACGAGGCAGACGGAGCAGACGAGGCAGACAAGGCAGACGGAGCAGACAAGGCAGACAAGGCAGACGGAGCAGACGAGGCAGACGAGGCAGACGGAGCAGACGAGGCAGACGAGGCAGACGGAGCAGACGAGGCAGACGAGGCAGACGAGGCAGACGGAGCAGACGAGGCAGACGAGGCAGACGAGGCAGACGGAGCAGACGAGGCAGACGAGGCAGACGGAGCAGACGAGGCAGACGAGGCAGCAGACGGAGCAGACGAAGCAGACGGAGCAGACGAGGCAGACGGAGCAGACGAGGCAGACGAGGCAGCAGACGGAGCAGACGAAGCAGACAGAGCAGACAAGGCAGACGGAGCAGACGAAGCAGACAAGGCAGTCAAGGCAGACAAGGCAGACAAGGCAGACGGAGCAGACAAGGCAGACAAGGCAGACAGAGCAGACAAGGCAGACAAGGCAGACGGAGCAGACAAGGCAGACGGAGCAGACAAGGCAGATGGAGCAGACAAGGCAGACGGAGCAGACAAGGCAGACAAGGCAGACGAAGCAAACGGAGCAGACAAGGCAGACAGAGCAGACGAAGCAGACAAGGCAGTCAAGACAGACAAGGCAGACAAGGCAGACAAGGCAGACAAGGCAGACGGAGCAGACAAGGCAGACAAGGCAGACGGAGCAGACAAGGCAGACGGAGCAGACAAGGCAGACGGAGCAGACAAGGCAGACGGAGCAGACAAGGCAGACGGAGCAGACAAGGCAGACAAGGCAGACGAAGCAGACGGAGCAGACAAGGCAGACGGAGCAGACGAAGCAGACAAGGCAGTCAAGACAGACAAGGCAGACAAGGCAGACAAGGCAGACGGAGCAGACAAGGCAGACAAGGCAGACGGAGCACACAAGGCAGACAAGGCAGACGGAGCACACAAGGCAGACAAGGCAGACGGAGCAGACGAGGCGGACGAGGCAGATGGAGCAGACGAGGCAGACGAGGCAGACGAGGCAGACGGAGCAGACGAGCCAGACGAGGCAGACAGAGCAGACGAGGCAGACGAGGCAGACGGAGCAGACGAGGCAGACGAGACAGACGGACCAGACAGAGCAGACAAGGCAGACGGAGCAGATGGAGCAGACGAGGCAGACGAGGCAGACGAAGCAGACGGAGCAGTCAAGGCAGACGGAGCAGACGAAGCAGACAAGGCAGTCAAGACAGACAAGGCAGACAAGGCAGACAAGGCAGACGGAGCAGACAAGGCAGACAAGGCAGACAGAGCAGACAAGGCAGACATGGCAGACAGAGCAGACAAGGCAGACAAGGCAGACAGAGCAGACAAGGCAGACAAGGCAGATGGAGCAGACAAGGCAGACGGAGCAGACAAGGCAGATGGAGCAGACAAGGCAGACGAGGCAGACGGAGCAGACAAGGCAGACGAGGCAGACGGAGCAGACGAGGCAGACGAGGCAGACAGAGCAGACAGAGCAGACAAGGCAGACGGAGCAGATGGAGCAGACGAGGCAGACAGGGCAGACAAGGCAGATGGGGCAGATGTACCACGCTTCATCTGCTTCATCTGCTCCGTCTGCTTCATCTGCTCCGTCTGCCTTGTCTGCCTTGTCTGCCTTGTCTGCTCCGTCTGCCTTGTCTGCCTTGTCTGCCTTGTCTGCTCCGTCTGCCTTGTCTGCCTTGTCTGCCTTGTCTGTCTTGACACTTGAGGCGAGCTCATGGGAAGCCAGCCTCTGGCTTCCTCACGGGAAGCCGACACAGAGCTGACCTTTCAACTTGTCTGGTGATTAAATCGGTAGGGCCCAAGTAAACTTCGGCACTTTTTGCTAGTGTTGCGCTGAGCCAAGCAAGGGCCAAGCTCGAGCACTCGGTTAATTGAGCTCGAGCGGGCTCGAGCTTGCTGACAAATCTATCCGCATTAGGAAGGATGCCGCCAGTCCCCATTGTTCCTCTACTCACCTGCCGTCTGCAGCCGTTCAGGTCTACCACTAAGCCTCAAAGTGTATGTATATTGGGTTTTACAGTCTAAAATAGCCTACAGATCAAATTTCATAAATTGCTGACCACAACTATAGCACATTTGAGACTAGTAAGTATCTTTATGAAATAAGTATTAGTACTAGGATGAAGTATTAGACTGCGTTATGGAAATGATTAGAACGGAGAAGATAAGAATATATTGTGACTGTGTTGTGCAGAGGCAGTAGGTATAGCATATGAGGCTAAATAAAAAGGAGTGATTTTGATGCAAACCGAGTTCTTGCTTGACTCAGAAGATACAATGTTCCTACTTATAATAGCAAGTAATAATGGGTCCTCTCAAACTGTTGAGAATGAGAGTCCCTAGATAGGGGCTATTATCATATTTATTTTTCCTTCCGTTTCTGCTTCCTATTCCTTTCTCCTATCCTATTTCTTTCTCCTCAGGTACATACATTGACTGGATGCATACGTCTGCCTCATATATACCAGACCGTGCCTTACCCGACACCCCAGTCATTTCCACTATCTTCGTGGACTCCTGGGGTGTGTATCTATTACATTCTTACTCTTTATATTATTGATACTGATTATATTTACTTGTACAGTACCATTCGTACACCGTTACTTACATGTACTCATTCTGATACAAACAGCAGTAGACAGTACATCCCATAAAACAAGACAACAAGACAATGGATAATGTTAAGAAATACATCCTCAGATTTGCCCTGAATGGAATTCCAATGGAATTCCTCCAACTTTTCTTCCTTGAGTACTTTCACCTCCAGATGATGACCCTTGCTTCTAAAGAGGCTGAATTCATGGGCAATGCTGGAACCTCCAGGAACATTCTCAGCCAGTAGTTGGTGTACATCATGCACTTTATGGCTTCCTCAAAACAATTTACTGCTGAAGGTGTTCAACATTAGGGGCTTTTGCAGCACCATGGGTGTCGCCACAGACACATTTAGTTTCCAGCCTGTTGGGTTGGTTAAGTCAGTTAGCTTTTAGATGTTGCAATGGTTAGTGGGTACAATTGACTGAGTGTAAGTCGTGGCTGAGTCTCGCGGAATCTACAAACCATCGCAAATAAAAAAGGAGCGGTTAGTGGGTACAACTGACTGAGCGTAAGTAGTGGCTGAGTCTCCTGGAATCTACAAACAATTGCAAATAAAAAAGGAGCAGTTAGTGGGTACAACTGACTGAGTGTAAGTAGTGGCTGAGTCTCGCAGAATCTACAACCAATTGCAAATAAAAAGGAGCAGTTAGTGGGTACAACTGACTGAGCGTGAGTAGCGGCTGAATCTCATGGAATCTGCAAACAGTTGCAAATAAAAAAGGAGCGGTTAGTGAGTATCACTGACCCACTGAGTGCAAGTAGTGGCTGTGGCTTGCAGAAGATACAAACAATCGCAAATAAAAAAGGAGCGCTTAGTGGGTACATGAAAACTCAAAGTGGGGTATAAGACTTATCCTTCATTTCATTTGGACTTGTAACATATCCCTCAACTTTTCTAGTGGCATGTCTGTCATGGTGATCTTTGCTTCGTCATCCATAGTGCAAGTCCCATCTGCCTTCTCTTCACCAAGCTCAGGGGTGTTCACAACCCAACTATTTGTGAAATCCAGTCAATCTTCCTTGATGAAAATGCACATTTGCAGGGTACTGCGGAAGCTTGAACAGGAATGACATCAAGGCCAAGTTGGAATATGATTGGAAAGGCTGAGCTATTTCAGCTAGTGGTTGTGAAGATGAGGGACAAAGAGGTATGAGGAAGAGAAGGAGATGTTTTCAGCCCCTATCTGATGATACAGCAGGTAAACACCTGGCCATGCACCCCATCATTTTGCGCACTTCTAATCGAAGTAGTGCAACCTCACTATATACGCAATTGAACCTATGAATTGTCTAGCTTGTCCACTAGAATGACTGCCAAACGGGTACCCTTTATGATGAAAGCTTTCATTTAGTTTAATCTCAAGAGTTTTACCATAAACACAGTTGGTAACATGCTGATCGAAGCACACTTGGACTTTACTTCCCTTTGTTTGGATACAGTCACTATACAGAACAGTTCGTTTACTAGATTTCTGACTTCGCTTTACTACTCAGATGAGAAATATCTCGTCTGGACTGCAATGGATGTTGCGTTCAGCATGTACTTACAATCCCTGACTCCTACTAACACTCAGCGATTACCTACAAACTGCGTACAGACTCAGAGGCTTGATGGACCGTAGTAAACTACTATATAGTACTTAGCTAATCATGTGGCTGACTATAAAAGCGCACTTCGATTACCTTATCATACAACAACTGCTTTTAACTGCCTTCATACAGATACAGTGCAACAGCAATACGAGTATTGTTCCTGTGGAAAGCAGTTGTCTACAGTTCATCTTCAGTGGGAGGCGTTATACCCCTTGAGCCACTTAACTTCGTGTTCTCAGTGTACTCAGTTTTTACATACCAAATGTTCCACTTATCGTATAGTGCCGTACTTGTGAAGGTGTGTTTGTGTAGTCGCTTGTCGTCTTGTGCAGTACCTTGCAGAGACATACTAAGTCTTCTTCAATTCTGAGCCAGTTTTGTTTTCACCTTCATCTAGTGCTTAGTTTGCCTTCAGAGGTAGCTGCACCTATTCAAGCAGTGCATTACCATCCACTTCTGCCCATCCCCAGTTTCATTTCATGTATTTGTTGGCATATCACCACTGGGCACTCACATATCCACTCTCCCCCGTCTGTAATCGTCCTCCTCATCTACTACCCATCCTCTACCACATTCTGATCCTCCCCGTCACCTACCCTTTACATCCTTTTACCCTTCATCCCCCATCTGAACTAGTCTTCACACAGTTGAAGTGCTACTCCATCTTGTCTTCACTTCAATTATACTTCTTTTGCTTCTTCCTTGAAGATTCGGCTTCTCTAGATCTACTGTGAGAGCTTTAGCATCTCCCTACCCCTGAACTATACACTGTGGTAGGGACGCACGTCCCTCCTGTCGGATCAATACTTTATTTCACTTTCATGTCTACCATACTTTCTTACCTTCAATTCGCATTCACCGTCGTACTTACTAAAGATTCTTCTTTCTCAAACTAGTTAACTTCTAGCTGATGTCACCTCCGATCCCTCCCGGTCTGTCCCATCCTTCGCACAGTGCCTTGGGCAAGCACTGAGGGTCTTGGGAGTCCCCTACTGCGTCGTATTCTACGTCTGATGGTTTACCGACTGGGAGAGAGAAGGGACAATTGGCAAAAAGTGAATCCGACTTTGCACTTGCAACAGGCTATTTCTATAATTATCTCGGACTTACTCTCCCCGACAGCTTCTCATTGAATCTATTCCTCTATCCCTATTACTTACTGTCAATCTGTTTCTCAACATCGTCACTCGCTTCTCTTTGTAGATACTTACACTTTTATAGCTATATTGCGTTCCTTGCAGTAAATTAGTATAAGTAGACACTAGTACTAGAAATCTGTATCTTTCCTTCTGCGCACTTTTGAGCTCCACTGAGCCTGAGCCGAGCCTTTCGAGCCTTTCGATCCCCTATTCTTTGAGCCTTTCTTATTCTTTGAGCCTTTTCACGTCTTTGAGCCTTCTCGAACCCTATCCGACGCGTTATTCTCACACCGTCACATTCCTTCTTTCACTCCCACTCCCATTTCCGAGACACGACCAGTTTCCCTTGGTCCTCGCTTCGACCTCAATCTCCTTCTTCAGTGGTGACCACTGCAGGGGGGTTGGTTTTCCGTAGTCTCGGTGCTTCCTCGACACTCTCTTGTCATCCATCAAAAAGTCTTCTTGACGCTTCTCTGTCCTTCTAATCTCCACTCTTCTTCCGCGCCGTCTACATGGGATCTGAACAATCCAATTATAATCTTGGCAACAACATTGACGCCAACGCAAATACGTCTAGCGCTAATACTTCAACTTCGACTTTCATTCCCCCTCGCATGACCCATACTGGTCCTAGAGCTATGGTGGTTGACTCCGGTTCCGGTACTTCCATCAATCCTACTTCTGGGATGTCCTCGAGCTATTCTTACATGCTTATGCCTATGCCGCTGCCGGGTAGTGCTGACGCTCCGTCATTTGACGGAACGGAGGTATCCACCTTTGTTGACTTTCTTGAACAACTCGCCCGTAACACAGGTATTCTTGATCTAAACGACATCATCCCTTACGTTCTACGGTACTCTACTGTCGAAGTCCGAGATGCTATTCGTTATGAGGATCCTTTTGTAAAAGGAAATGACAAGTCACTATGGAACCCAAGCCGGGTGATTTTTACCACGAACGCAGGGGTATTATACCTCATCACCCGCTAACTGGGTCTCTTAGGAGTGAATACCACAGTGGGTCAAAAGCACCCGGTGAATCGGGTGACCCCTATTCACCTGCTCTCAACCCGTTTACCGGGTCGCCCATTTCCTACTTTTTACCTCCGAGTGAAAATACCCTACTGATTTGGTGGGTCAATTTCTTCCACCACAAAAGACCCTAAAACAGTGTTCGCTGAGGAGATCTTCTCCTACCCAAAATCCCTCTCGAAACAGGTTGATCTGATAGATAAAAATTAGATAGCACTGAGTACATTTGATTAACATGAATTCTGCGGCTGCCGCCCTAATCCGAAATATCTACAGCACTGAGAGCATGCACAGCGTTAAGCTGAGAGGTCAGGAAAGTCACTCTCGCAAGCGCCAAGTCTCGTTCTTTGAGTGCCGCCTCTCGTTCCAATAGGGCCTTGTCAAGCCTGATCTGAGTTTCCGCGTGGTTCTGGATCAAATCGCTGTGTACGTTCTGCAATTCTTTAACCTTCCGTGCAAGCTGTTCTTCACGAGAGAGGCTTTGAGGGTGGAATGAGCTTGTGAGGTGTGCTCTTCGAAGCCAAGCCTTATCTGCAATTGAGTAGACAGTCAGTAAGCAACTTTGCCTTCAGAAAAATTGTATGACGCACGTCTTATTGGCTTATACCTCAAATCATGCAAATTTTCCCCCAATGACCTCGAGTCGATGCCTGATGTTGTTTCCAGCTTGATGTCTAGCAAGGTTAAGTCTGGGTCTTGGTCAGACAGGCTGGTATTGTACATTTTAATGCTGGTGCAGACTCGAAGAACAAAGTTAATACATACTGCTGCCCTTCCATGACATTACCCTTCTTTCCAACTGGCGAAGTAAGTGGAGACGGAGTGGCAGAGGATGGGATTGTGTGATCATCAATTGATTGAAGTACGTTTGTTAACCTGTCAAACGTCAAGATGCTGATGTGTTATTAGCAGGCATTCACATACCTAGATTCCTTCAAGGGTTCCCAGTTTGGCCTGTTTTTCTTCGGGCCTAGGGAAGAATAAACTTCGTCGGAGTGGGGACATTTGGAAAAAGACATGGCAGTGTCGCGTCAAAGCGGTTTGTTTAAAGCAAGGTCAATAGCACGTGATGGACATGATGGACGCGACTTAGTCTCGCGTAGCCAGACTGACGATATACCAGTCTGACCACTTATGTGTGGTATATGTAGACGCGACTTGGACTCAACTCGACGCATTACACATCATATAAATACTAAGTAAAACGGAAACTGCAATTTATACTTCATTCGGGTACATAGACTGCACGTTGTATAGTCCCACTCCGATCAATAATCGCCCAATCTCCATCTGGTGCCTTTACTCGCCCTATCAGACACTGCACACAAGTCATGTCCACCACCTCATATCTTCCCAATTTCTTGTAATAAGGCATCCCAAGGCCGTTCTTCTTCGTCATACCTTCACATACCTGTATCCCAGCCAGAAAATACATCTCGTCCTTGGGATGATTGAGCTCAGGGACTGCTGGAAATGTGACAGCAAAGATGTTTTGCAGTTGGCTGTAAAATGTTTGCAGTTCATATACTGGTGCCTGGTGCCGATTCCGTGAATTGATATCAACTAGAGCATCATACTATGAGAAGATCAATTTTTGTTCCACAGACAACAGTAAGGATGCCTCACCCGTATATATGTCGCATTTCGATGGTCCTCTGTGTGGAGATCCATGGCGGAAGCCTTCATGTCATCACCTCCACCTAGTCTACGCACTTTGGCCCACTGTGAGACTTGGTCTGGCTTGTAGTATTGACGAATGAGGGCCAGAGTGACATCGTCACCAGTAGCTGTCTTGCCGAAGCGAGTAACGAAATGGATCATGATCTTTTCATGTAACGTGTTCGAAATTGAAGTAGATGGCTGCTGCGGGGCTACCAAGCAGCAAGTCTTGTCTGCAAAAAATGTAAATATAATACATGGATTCATGGAATACTCGTCAACGACTTACATTTATCATCAGTTAATTGAGTCCTGCCTCCAAGCTCTCCTCGCATACGGAGTGTCTCTTTCAAATCATAGTTCATGATAAGAACCGAGAGCACTGCATAATCGGTAACATATCCGTCGATGCATGCCCAAGGATAACGTCGGCTCTTGATGGCTGGTCCTATACGATTGCAATAGCGTTCAGTCGGATATGACCAGTGTGTCCATGTGGGGCCAATCCACTCGATCTGATCAGGTATGTGTAAGAAACCATGTATCGTCAGGGGGCAGGCACTCATGCGGTCAGGATTGTATTGATAGTATAGTCTGCGAACAAGGTTTAATGTCAACGAAAGTGTCAGAGATATCAATCAGAACAACAGATCAACATACTTTTCGAATTCTTCTACCCAAGAAGCTATACTAGCCCGCAGTGCTGGTAATTGTGCGCGTTCATATTCAAAGTCCATGCAAAAGATAACAATCTTCGCGAACTTGACAAAGTGTTCATAATATACTCGTTTCTTGAAGTGGTTGTGGAGAAGAACTGGCCCTAGATGCATCAGCCAGAAAGACCACGAGTCAGCAGTACTCGCTTTCTTGCCAGCGTCCGAGGCAATGTCGACAGGTCTCTGACCGAATGCAGATGGAATGAAGTCACCACACGCAGCAGTAGCAGCACCAATCGCCTCCCATATATTTTTCGGGAGCTCATAACACCCTGTTCCTTCATCCAAATCCTTGAAAGAACCTGTCCACAAGTTGACGAGTATCTGTAGGATATTCTCGAACCAGAGGTGCATGACCTCATAGGGTATGCAATGTGGAAAGATGAGTGATGACAGGTTATGAAAGACGGAAGAGCCTTTGATACCATACTGGGTGGCAAGTCGTTTGGACTGGGTAGCGTTCGGTGCCATATCGACTTCTTCTGCCTGTGATTTGATTTCCGCATCTGTACGGAGAGGAAGATTGAAAGGGTCGTATTTCTTGATTTTGGAGTCATCCGCTTGCACAGCAGGATGTCGAGAACGATCTAGAGGTACATACAATGTGCGACCTCCAGGTGCTGCAATACCGGTGATGTTGCAGATGCGACAAGGGCGAAAACCGTTGTGGCCGACAAAGCGAGCCAAAAATGACATTGCTGGGATATCACCAAACAGCACAATAAGGTACGCATGTAGCGCAAAGAGAACGTTGGCGAACGTATCAAATGCACGTACACCTCGCTCCAGCTTCATCAACTCCTCAACCAGTGGCCATGAGAACGAGTCTGGGTCCTTGGGTTTGTTCGGCCCGGGAATGACGCCTACACAAAGAATGTTCTCGACATGATTACGGAGCTCCGGTGGGAGATTGTAGTTGTAGACGAGTAACGGCCAACAAGTTTTGGTTCGCCGACGCCAAGGGGCAAAGCCGTCCGTTGATAGCCCAAGCGCAATGTCATGCTCGAATTCGAAGAATTTGTGGGGGAAAGTAGTGGTGCCAACAGTTATGTTCTTCTCGCAGAGTGTCTGGTATAACTTGCAGTCGTATATGTCGTTAATTTTGTCAGGATCAGGAGAGTAGTTGGCTCGGTACTTCATCTCCTTCATCATGGAAGGACTGCGGAAAAAGGAGACGAGTCGAGGAATAAGAGGGATGTAGCAAAACCTTTTTCGAGGCCGTTTGCTGCTTGGACGGAATCGCGGCTCATTGCAGTACTCGCAACGAGAGTCTTCGGCATGTGGACCAACAAAGCAACAACAAGAGTTGATGCAACAGTCATAGGGGACCGGCTTGAAGCGAGCGAGGTAGGCAGCACGAGATTTGGTGACCTTCCATGATTGGATATTCTCCGAGCGAAAAGCGAAAGGAAGGGCTTCGAACACACTCAAAGTCATGTATGTTTCAACTTTGAGTGCGTAATGACGAAGCAGGGCCACTTCATCATCGGTGAGCTCCTGTGCTAAATAAAAGTCAGACATAGACAAAGAGCAACGTTTACAACTGACTTACCAAACTCGGACAGCTCAGCTTCAACATCACCCCATATGAGGTCCTCCAGCGTAAGAGCCTCTAACCCCTCTTCATCAATTTCGGCATTCCAATCTACACCATGCTCCTCATCCAGTATTCCATCCTCCTCATTCCGAGTCTCCGCATCCTCATCCTCATCCTCATCTTCAGGAACATCTTCCACCCAAATACGCTTGGACCGCCGAAGAGGCACAGGATCTGGAGATGGATGACGAGATGGAGGTGCTTCCATCTCGAAGTCGACGTCAAAGGTTTCTACTCCGGCAAAAGCTTCGAAAATATTTGCAGCGTCCACCTCTGTAAGAGCAGGTGCATCAAGCTCTGGTCCAGGAGCGTCAGGAGGATCCAGATTGTCAACGTCCATGTCCTCGTTGTCAGTTTCAGCACCACTAGTAGAAGTGTTGAATATCGGAAGGGGTATTTTGGGTCTCTTGAGGGCTTTTAGGTGTCGGCGTTCTGTCCGTTGGGTTACACGCACACCACAGTGCCTACAGTTCACCATGGTTTCCTTGCGAACACGTTTCTTGCTGGCTTTCACGGGTCGTGGCATTGTGCACACTGTAAGCGCACTCGGAAAAAGAAATAAGCATGTCGATTTGGGCTATGTCAAGATGGTTACGATAACAAGAGGCGGATAGATAAACGGAAAAACAAATTGGACAGGTATAAAGTCCAACCAAGGTCACGCCCTCTTGTTGACCACCCGCTACTTGTTTTTTGACCGCCAATCCTCTCTTCACATGTCTCTAGTGACCATTGCTCCATGCCCTAGCCCACCGACCCAGGTAGACGAAGGGGCAGCTATGACAAAGGCCAAGCGTGCTGGTACCAGTAAAAAAAGAGGACGTCAAGAAAACGGTGAGTGAGGCCTTCGAGTCAGTGATATACCATTTACTTACCATACACCCTTCTTGATGTGTCGTCTTGGTGAAAGCAGCTGGTATGTTTGTTGATGATCGCCTGATCAAATTCTGATGTGGTCTTCACAGCAGGGGATGCACCTGATGGGCAAGACGGCACTGCCAAACCTAAGACGAAAAAAAAGAAAAGTAAGCCTTCTGTTAATCATTACTTATTGTATAAGCCAAACATATCACTGACCAATGAGACAGCCGTGAAAAAGAAGAAGAGCAAGGAGGTTGAGGCCCCAGTCCCAATGGGAGATTCCATGCGCAGCAATGTCCCAGCCACTCCTACCAACGCCGAACCAGTCGTTCCAGTCGTTCCAGCTACCCCACCTGCTTCTGGTCCTATCAATGTCGAGCCAGTCAATGTTGTCGTTCCGGCCACTATTGACACAGCGAGCACTACTTCAAACGAGCCGGCAGATGTAGATAGTGTGGAGTACTGGAAAAAAATGGCATTAGCATTGCAAGGTAAGCCAACGTCCCTTGTATAACGCAAATCACTTGAAGAGATACTCACTTTGTCCTTTTCTATAGCCCAGGCTGCCCAGCGAGGTGGTACAACTCAGACTGCTTCCACCGGCAACGCCATGGGCCAAGCCAACACAACGAGGGTTATCAAAAAGCCAAAGGGCGAGGCGGGAGACAAGAAGAAAGGCTATAATCTTCAAGAGAAGATCGAGGTTGCTGATGATGACGCATACAACGCATTTCTGGTACGTTTGGCACTATTTAATCCTAAAGCTATCGGCTCCGGCTGACTTGATTTGTGTAGGCTGCTGTACAGAACAACCGCTTGAAGGCGGGCATCGATATCAAGGTGTCCTACAGCAAGCAAGAGCTCGAAGCCAAGGATAGACTGTGCAAACTTGTGAGTATTCTTTTTATTCAAAGATGTCTCTATATTTACATACTTTCATGCAGGTTGAAAAAGAGCTTCCCTATTTCACGAAGAAGCGTTTCCCGGGTTACTGGGCAACGCTTGCGGCATTGAAGCAATCCCTCAAGAGCTCAGTCAAGACTCACAAAAAGCTGAAGAAGAGTAGAGCTGCAGAGGAGTCAGAGGACGAGGATTCGGACAGTGACGATGATGAGGAAGCCAGCACTAGCGACGACGAGGAAGTCTAGAAACGGTCTGACTGCAGTGTACAAATTACTAGCTAAATATGATTTTTTTCACTACTAAAACAGAGCTTTATTTTACGTCCATTCCAGGGGGATTTACAAGACAGGGAAAGCGGGTCATTATCACTCATGCAGAATCCTTCCATTGTGCCCCACAGACAATCCCTCCGTTCCTCTCAAGATCACCCTATTCTCGAATTGCCCTGGAACGGAGTCATTTTGACCGACCGGGCGAAATTTTTGGAAAATTTGACGGTGGGTCAAAACAGGGTTTTCTGGCGGACAAATTCACCCGATTTTGAGAAGGGTACTAATCCCTCCAGAAAAGGGGGAAGATCCGTCCAACACCGAATTTAAATAAATCGGTGGAAAACCCGGTCGAGGTGGGTGAAAATCCCCCATCCGGCAGCCCACAGTGAAGTATAACTGGGCCTCAGCCAAGGAGACTCTCCTTTCTATCTATTCGGAATACGACACAAAACCAAACGTTACTCATCAAGATCTTTTGGACTTTTGTAGGCACCACAACGAACAAGGTGCCATCGAATCGTCTAAAGACATAGATAAGTACCGAATTGCCTTCCAAAAGTTTGCTAATGGTCTAGTGGTCGATGGAGTTATTGGGAAACAGCAACGCAACTACTATTTTATTGCAGGTTTACCCAAAGTTGTCAAAGAGTGGTTCATAGAAGCCTTACCAGAAAGCCAATGGATGCCTGAAACTGCTCTTACGGTAAATGATTCGGTGAGTCTTCTAAAGACTAGATTTGGTCCTAAAAATCTCTACACTACCCCCTGCGCCTCGTCCAGTCAATCATACAAGAACCAAGTCCGTCTTGATCTTGATGGTAACTGTATTCCTCCGAGCCATTCAAAGCCCTCTGTTCTCACATCTTGTACAGTCATTCAATCACAACGTCAAGCCGTTCTGATCCGTGAAGGGTCTTCTCAAGTCGACGATTTGGAGCAACAATTTCGGGAAATGAAACTCAACCTCACTTCCTTCATCAATATGATGTCGTCATCAGATAATCAGGTGCGTAATCCTCAATATGACTCAAATACTGATTCAAGGCACTGCTTCATGTGTGGTGAGACCGGCACACACACATTACATCCTAGATATTGCCACCTTACAGCACCTCTAATCTGAGACGGACTGATCACTCTCGATACAAACTCAAACAGGTATGTTCTTCCGAATGGCAATGACTTACCACGTGTACCTTCAGGTTTCGAGGGAGGTGTTGGACAATATCTTAGATCTCTTCAAGTACAACAACAGACTCCTCGTTCGTCGTATGGCATCGGCCTCGTTTACAATGGTCAAGACGTTCTTTCTTCAAATACCTTTGCCATCAAATCACTCAATGCTCTCCCTGACAAAAATACGGATCTGATCAACGCCACTTCTCCGACTCCGACTCCTCACTTGGAGGATTTTTGAGTGGCGAGCCGAGCACGACTACTACGTACTTCCACTCGTCCCGCGCAACTCCAGATTCAGGAAGATCCTCTACTGAAAAGACTGCTAAGTACCCTCAAGCATGTTCTTCTTATTTACCCAATCCCTCATATTCACATTCAAATTCACAACGACTTGCTGCTTTGGTCCTGCTGACTATAATTCATTTAATTACGTTCTCTTTTATTTCTATTTACGCTTTATTGACAACATTGTCCTCACCAACGCAGATTCACTCACGAGACACCACAATTCATTTTACAGTGAAGACTGCAGATGTAGCCCTATCACTTGAAATACCACTCATCGCAAATGACCCTGAAGGGGATCCGTACGCTTCTAATATTTTTTCGATTCTTGATCATTTTCTCTCATCCTCGCATCCCACTCTGAACACTGTTCTTGATGCTGATATGATTAACCGATTACTTTCCACTTCTCGTTCACCGGCTTTGAGTCCCTATTTGATCCACTTCCTTACTTACTTTAACGAATTTCTTGATGCTGTCCGTATTCTTTCCAATATCGCCTGTTTATTTATTTTTGCTTATCCTCGCAATCACCCCGAAATTTCTATGCCTCATGAGCTCCTAGGCTCTGAAGTTTTCAATGACCGAGCTGACGATTGCCACGCAGATACTTATTCCCCTACAACTGATCGACGCAACAACAATCACGCCCCATCCCACAACAAGATCTCGAACTTGAGCCACAAATTCAACGAAGAGCAGGAGATGCTTCCAAAGACTGTATGGTTTTGGTGGCTAGGTTATCGGCATTGAAATTGTGATGATCTTTGGGATAGAATGAAATGGATGTATGATCTCAGTGTCCGTGCACTCAATCTCTTTTATTTGCACCTTCGTTCCTTCTACTTTCACTCTTTCTTCTACATGTTTTGGGAACTTTTTCCGCTCTATTCTATTTGTTCACTCCCCACAATTCCGTTTACAATTCCATTCATTCTTCCATATGTTCTGGGAGCTTTCCCCATACTTTTCTGTTTGCCCATTCCCTGAATTTCCCATTAATTGATCTCCTTTAAAATGTTTATTTTCAACCTCCTCCTTCCTTTGAGAGTCTGTGGAAAGACTCTAATTTCTTGAACCCACTGTGGTAGGGACGCACGTCCCTCCCATCGGATCAATACTTTATTTCACTTTCATGTCTACCATACTTTCTTACCTTCAATTCGCATTCACCGTCGTACTTACTAAAGATTCTTCTTTCTCAAACCGGTTAACTTCTAGCTGATGTCACCTCCAATCCCTCCCGGTCCGTCCCATCCTTCGCACAGTGCCTTGAGCAAGCACTGAGGGTCTTGGGAGTCCCCTACTGCGTCGTATTCTACGTCTGATGGTTTACCAACTGGGAGAGAGAAGGGACAATTGGCAAAAAGTGAATCCGACTTTGCACTTGCAATGGGCTATTTCTATAATTATCTCGGACTTACTTTCCCCGACAGCTTCTCATTGATTCTATTCCTCTATCCCTATTACTTACTGTCAATCTGTTTCTCAACATCGTCACTCGCTTCTCTTTGTAGATACTTACACTTTTATAGCTATATTGCGTTCCTTGCAGTAAATTAGTATAAGTAGACACTAGTACTAGAAATCTGTATCTTTCCTTCTGCACACTTTTGAGCTCCACTGAGCCTGAGTCGAGCCTTTTGAGCCTTTTGATCCCCTATTCTTTGAGCCTTTCTTATTCTTTGAGCCTTTTCACGTCTTTGAGCCTTCTCGAACCCTATCCGACGTGTTATTCTCATGCCGTCACATTCCTTCTTTCACTCCCACTCCCATTTCCGAGACACGACCAGTTTCCCTTGGTCCTCGCTTGGACCTCAATCTCCTTCTTCAACACCTCGTCTTGAGTGGAAGGTAGTAGTTAGTTGAGTCACTCGCCTTTGACCCCACACTCAGCGTCTCACCGAGGCAGAGGAATAGTTATTAGTCCCTGGGACCCTGAGTATGCCATAATCAAATGCTGAATTGATGCGACTGATGGGACCTTCCATATATGGTCATGAGCCCACTCAGCTCAGTGCAACACTACTTTTTGCCCTCAACACAAGACGTCCCAATGGGGCTTCTGGTCAGCCATCTAGCATCTGTGCAGCCACCAAAAGCCATCCTGTTGTGTTTTGTTTATTTGCTCATTCTTCTTTCAACACCACCACTGCCACTGCCATTCATGAGCACCCACCCTCCCCCTCGTCTCAGACCTGCTCAGTTCTTTCTCTCTTTCCTACAATATTGACCACCCTCATCTCCCCTTTTTGCTGTCACTTTGCTTTTGTAGTGTGCCTTCAGTGGTCTATTTTGTGCATATTTTTCAAGGTTGTGTTGGACTTCTTTCAGGGCTTGAGGCCTGTGTTGTGCTAATCTGATTAGGAAGGATAGAACAGTGTAGTTTAGTGCCTTCCGGACACATTCAACATGTCGTTTTGATTTATATCAGGTTTACAGTCTATACTCCCTTAGCATGCCTAAATGTATCATTTTTGTACTATTCCATGGTATCTAAGAGCTCATATGTCATGTTGATGTTGCATCATGAAGGCTCTGAGGCTTCCGTAGCCTAACAACACTCACAACTTCAAGCAGAGGCCAAAAACATGTAATGAAAGCACTTCCAGAGTAAGAACAATGGAACTCTGGGCCTTGCCCATGGCTCATCAAAGGGGTTTGCCTTTTTGGGCTGTGGGAACATCACGTGTTGAGGGCGAAAAGTGCCAAAGTTTTCTTGGGCCCTACATAGTGTTGTAACAGTTCGACTATGGTCTGCTCTGACTCAGCTCAAAGCAGCTCTATTACAATGGCTCCAGCTGAGCTCTGGAGTCATTTTTCTTCGACTGGCTCTGGCCCTAGCCGCAAGAATTGTGTCATTTTCAGATTGCAACCATGTGATTACATTGTCATCTTGTCTTTCCTCCAAAGCACTGTGGGCAGCCATTGATATTTGTAGGCATTTTTGTTGGGACTTAAATTACGAAAGTTTCACATGATTTCTAGGCTGATAAAAGTCAAAGTATTTGTCACTGAAATGCCAGCTTTAAATGGAAAGCTGGCATTTCAGTGGCAAATACTGGCAAATACTTTGACTCTTATCAGCCTAGAAATCATGCTAAAAATTCATAATTTAAGTCCCAACAAAAATGCCTGCAAATATCAATGGCTGCCCACAGTGAAGCAAACACAGACTGCTCACTGTTCTTCTTCACTGGCCCTTCTCTGCAAAAATCTTTCCAATTGGGATGCTGAGCAAGGGTCTGGCACTGCTATTGCAACAGCCGACGAGCTAAAGGACAGTGACGCAGTCTAATTCTTTCTATTCAGTCCATTTACAATTACTAACACAGTCAGTCTGAGTATATATTAGGGAGTACATATGAGCAACCATGTCAGAATTTAGCCGATGAATTGAACTGAAATGAAAATCCCGCTGAAATCTTTTCTGACATGTTGCTAATACTCCCTGTTGTTTTGTTTCTTTAGCTTTCTTATCTTGCACAAGGGTAGCGATGTCGTAGAGCAAAAAAAAAACGGTAGTGAAAGGCAGGCTGTACAGGTAAAAAAAAGTGGCAGGAAAGACGACTCGAGCTGGCAACGAGTCATAGTCGAGCCACATGGAGTCAGAGCCGTCAGACCGGTTCGGCTCGCTCCAAATGCGGCTTGGCTCCATGGCTAGCCGGAGTCGAGCCGGACCGCTTACAACACTAGCCCTACAGGTTTGATCACCGGACAAGTTGAAAGGTCGGCTCTGTGTCGGCTTCCTGTGAGGAAGCCAGAGGCTGGCTTCCCATGAGCTCGCCTCCAGTGTGACTGCCTTGTCTGCTTCGTCTGCTCCGTCTGCCTTGTCTGCTCCGTCTGCCTTGTCTGCTCCGTCTGCCTTGTCTGCCTTGTCTGCTCCGTCTGCCTTGTCTGCCTTGTCTGCCTTGTCTGCTCTGTCTGCCTTGTCTGCTCTGTCTCGTCTGCCTCGTCTGCTCCGTCTGCCTCGTCTGCTTCATCTGCTCTGTCTGCCTTGTCTGCTCCGTCTGCTCCGTCTGCCTCGTCTGCTTCATCTGCTCCGTCTGCCTTGTCTGCCTTGTCTGCTCCGTCTGCCTTGTCTGCCCCGTCTGCCTTGTCTGCTCCGTCTGCCTTGTCTGCTCCGTCTGCCTTGTCTGCCTGGTCTGCTCCGTCTGCCTTGTCTGCCTTGTCTGCTCCGTCTGCCTTGTCTGCCTTGTCTGCTCTGTCTGCCTTGTCTGCCTCGTCTGCTCCGTCTGCCTCGTCTGCTTCATCTGCTCCGTCTGCCTTGTCTGCCTTGTCTGCTCCGTCTGCCTTGTCTGCCCCGTCTGCCTCGTCTGCTCTGTCTGCCTTGTCTGCTCCATCTGCTTCGTCTGCCTCGTCTGCTGTCTGCGTCGTCTGCCGTCTGCTCCGTCTGCCCCGTCTGCCTCGTCTGCTCCGTCTGCCTCGTCTGCCTCGTCTGCTCCGTCTGCCTCGTCTGCCTCGTCTGCTCCGTCTGCCTCGTCTGCCTCGTCTGCTCCGTCTGCCTCGTCTGCCTCGTCTGCTCCGTCTGGCTCGTCTGGCTCGTCTGCTCCGTCTGCCTTGTCTGCCTCGTCTGCTCCGTCTGTCTCGTCTGCCTCGTCTGCTCCGTCTGCCTCGTCTGCCTCGTCTGCTCCGTCTGCCTCGTCTGCCTCGTCTGCCTCATCTGCTCCGTCTGCCTCGTCTGCCTCGTCTGCTCCGTCTGCCTCGTCTGCCTCGTCTGCTCCATCTGCCTCGTCTGCCTCATCTGCTCCGTCTGCCTCGTCTGCCTCGTCTGCTCCGTCTGCCTTGTCTGCCTTGTCTGCTCCGTCTGCCTTGTCTGCCTCGTCTGCTCCGTCTGCCTTGTCTGCCTTGTCTGCCTTGTCTGTCTTGACTGCCTGGTCTGCTTCGTCTGCTCCGTCTGCCTTGTCTGCTCCGTCTGCTTCGTCTGCCTCGTCTGCCTCGTCTGCTCCGTCTGCCTTGTCTGCCTTGTCTGCCTTGTCTGTCTTGACTGCCTGGTCTGCTCCGTCTGCTCCGTCTGCCTTGTCTGCTCCGTCTGCTTCGTCTGCCTCGTCTGCTCCGTCTGCCTTGTCTGCCTTGTCTGCTCCGTCTGCTTCGTCTGCCTCGTCTGCTCCGTCTGCCTTGTCTGCCTTGTCTGCCTTGTCTGCTCTGTCTCGTCTGCCTCAACTGCTCCGTCTGCCTCGTCTGCCTCGTCTGCTCCGTCTGCCTCGTCTGCCTCGTCTGCTTCGTCTGCCTCGTCTGCTCCGTCTGCTTCGTCTGCCTCGTCTGCTCCGTCTGCCTTGTCTGCCTTGTCTGCCTTGTCTGCTCTGTCTCGTCTGCCTCGTCTGCTCCGTCTGCCTCGTCTGCCTCGTCTGCTCTGTCTGCCTCGTCTGCCTCGTCTGCCTCATCTGCTCCATCTGCCTCGTCTGCCTCGTCTGCTCCGTCTGCCTCGTCTGCCTCGTCTGCTCCGTCTGCCTCGTCTGCCTCGTCTGCTCCGTCTGCCTCGTCTGCCTCGTCTGCTCCGTCTGCCTCGTCTGCCTCGTCTGCTCCGTCTGCCTCGTCTGCCTCGTCTGCTCCGTCTGCCTCGTCTGCCTCGTCTGCTCCGTCTGCCTTGTCTGCCTTGTCTGCTCCGTCTGCCTTGTCTGCCTTGTCTGCTCCGTCTGCCTTGTCTGCCTCGTCCGCTCCGTCTGCCTCGTCTGCCTCGTCTGCTCCGTCTGGCTCGTCTGGCTCGTCTGCTCCGTCTGCCTTGTCTGCCTCATCTGCTCCGTCTGCCTCGTCTGCCTCGTCTGCTCCGTCTGCCTTGTCTGCCTTGTCTGCTCCCTCTGCCTTGTCTGCCTCGTCCGCTCCGTCTGCCTCGTCTGCCTCGTCTGCTCCGTCTGGCTCGTCTGCCTTGTCTGCTCCGTCTGCCTTGTCTGACTCGTCTGCTCCGTCTGCCTTGTCTGACTCGTCTGCTCCGTCTGCCTCGTCTGCCTCGTCTGCTCCGTCTGCCTTGTCTGCCTTGTCTGCCTTGTCTGCCTTGTCTGTCTTGACTGCCTGGTCTGCTTCGTCTGCTCCGTCTGCCTTGTCTGCTCCGTCTGCTTCGTCTGCCTCGTCTGCCTCGTCTGCTCCGTCTGCCTTGTCTGCCTTGCCTGCCTTGTCTGTCTTGACTGCCTGGTCTGCTCCGTCTGCTCCGTCTGCCTTGTCTGCTCCGTCTGCTTCGTCTGCCTCGTCTGCTCCGTCTGCCTTGTCTGCCTTGTCTGCTCCGTCTGCTTCGTCTGCCTCGTCTGCTCCGTCTGCCTTGTCTGCCTTGTCTGCCTTGTCTGCTCTGTCTCGTCTGCCTCATCTGCTCCGTCTGCCTCGTCTGCCTCGTCTGCTCCGTCTGCCTCGTCTGCCTCGTCTGCTTCGTCTGCCTCGTCTGCTCCGTCTGCCTTGTCTGCCTTGTCTGCCTTGTCTGCTCTGTCTCGTCTGCCTCGTCTGCTCCGTCTGCCTCGTCTGCCTCGTCTGCTCCGTCTGCCTCGTCTGCCTCGTCTGCTCCGTCTGCCTCGTCTGCCTCGTCTGCCTCGTCTGCCTCGTCTGCCTCGTCTGCTCCGTCTGCCTCGTCTGCCTCATCTGCTCCGTCTGCCTTGTCTGCCTTGTCTGCCTTGTCTGTCTTGACTGCCTGGTCTGCTTTGTCTGCTCCGTCTGCCTTGTCTGCTCCGTCTGCTTCGTCTGCCTCGTCTGCTCCGTCTGCCTTGTCTGCCTTGTCTGCCTTGTCTGCCTTGTCTGCTCTGTCTCGTCTGCCTCGTCTGCTCCGTCTGCCTCATCTGCTCCGTCTGCCCCGTCTGCCTCGTCTGCTCCGTCTGCCTCGTCTGCCTCATCTGCTCCGTCTGCTCCGTCTGCCTCGTCTGCCTCGTCTGCTCCGTCTGCCTCGTCTGCCTCGTCTGCGCTGTCTGCTTCGTCTGCCTCGTCTGCGCCCACTTATATCTGCTACATCGATGCATGCAATATCTACTTAATTGACATGCACTGCAAATCCATCCAACAAGTCTCTTGTAAGTCCATTGGATATACATGATGACTTACAAAATAGTCACTTTTCAGTAAAGTCATTGTAATGTCTTGTGACTTACAAGTGTCTTACTGTGACCAGTCTGTCACACTGTATATTCTCCATTTAGCATGCAGGTTTCTTCCAGAGACTTACGAGATAGACTTCTAAAACCTGCATCTTGTAATTCCCTTGTAAAATCACAAGTCTTTCTAGGGTATTACTGTGACACAGATGTCCCTCCATAACTTCAGTGTAAATATGAGCAGTCTTACCCAAGACTTTCAAGTTCTACCTTCTGGTAAGTCCTCTGTAAATTTTACTTGGTTTACAAATTGTCTTACTGTGACATTATCTCACACTGTAATACCCTGGTATTTCAGTTCTGTTTTACAAGAAGACATACTGTGACAAAAAAGTCACCTTGTAATTCCACTGTATGCTCTTCAATGCTATACTGTGACAAAGCCTCACACTGAAAGTCTATGGTATGTCCTTGCAGCTTACAATGGTCTTTCAGACTAGTCCTCATTTTTTGTCTATTTTGTAATACACTTGTAAGTCAAGCCAACTTACATATTGATTGGTTCCCCATAATACTCCTGTAATACTCCAGTAAGGCTGAGGATTTACCTGTGTTTGTAGCAAATGTTTCTTGTAATTCCTTCATAATACAGCTAGTCTTACAAGTGTATTACTGTGACTTGATTGTCACTTTGTAAATTTCCTGCAGATTTTGCTTCCTTGTAAGTCCTTTGTAAATCTCTCTTGCCTTACTGTTTGTCATACTGTGATTATCTGTCACACTGAAATACTCCAGTATTTCCTATGTGTCTTACTACATGACATATTGTGACAAAAAGTCACTCTGAAATTCCTGTGTAATTCCACAGTATATCCACCAAGGGTATACAGTGACAGCAAGTCACACTGAAAGTCCATGGTATTTCTTTGTGACTTACAATGGTCATACAAGGTTGTTGTAATTTTTTCTGTCTCTTGTAATACTAATGTATGACAAGGAGTCTTACATATTGATTGGCTTGGTGTAATACTCTTGTAAAACCTCAGTAAAGCAGAGGATTTACAAGTGTTTGCACCCAGTGACAGAGAATTCCTTTATTAGTTAGAAGAAATAAAGTTGCTGATGCGTTGACATGGCTGAAATTGAACCATAAGGACTATCAGGACTTAAACATTTCAATGTCACGAACTGCTACAGTTCTTTGCCCTCCTTCCTCTTTTACTTCACTATTGAACCCTTTCTCTGATCATTCATCCATCATTTCCTCAATAAAACCCTTTAACCTTATATTTCTGACTTTGAACTTTATAAAACCTGTCGAACTCTATAATAACTGTCAATCAATCTTCCCATCTTTCTTATCTCTTATCCATTCTTCCTATCTTTAACTTGATTGATCTGATCTTCCTATCTTTCTCAACCATATGGTACCATTCTATTTTTACTTACTTTTCTCATCCCTTCGCATTTCTTATATATACTCGAGATCTCTTGTAACTGATTCCCCAGTTTGTTCACTTCGTCTCTGCTCTGTACTACTACTACACAGTGTAGAGCCTAGTCAGCTTACTCTTTTCCCTTTACTCATATCTCTCTCTCAATCTATCGTCTTGTATCTGTTCTTTGACTGTGTGACTTGGGTGGTTATTTGAGTGTAACAGCAATCTTGACATTCAAACGAAAATTTGTCAACTTACCCAGAGTATGGAATCCCTATCGAAATTCAATATATGAAATCAGAAACTGAAGAACTTGTCAAGGACCCACTGACAGTGAGTGTTCATGACACAGATGAAACTGAAGGCACAGATTTGGGTCCTTGCCCATTTTTTGTTCATGGTCTCAGTGGTGAAGAGTACACAGATGCTGATGTAAATAAACTAAAGGCATTTGCACTCTACCATTTACATACTGGAGGAAAGACTTTAGGGATTGGATCTGATCCTACATCACAGAGCATATATAATAATCCATCATTATTCCCAAGCATGTTTCCATGGCTGTTTCCATATGGCTACAGTGGTTTTGGAAATGAATACATTGAAGGCAGGCTTAGTGAAGAATCACAAATTCAGGCCAAGCTACAATATTATGATAAAAAATTTCAAAGAGATCTTGATTTTCCAATGATAGCATTTAATATACCTCAGATCAAAAATGCATCTACTGGCAGCTTTATTCTTACCAAAAGAAAAAACTTCAAGTCTGTTGTTGAAAGACTTATGTCTTTAGATTTTTCTGTTGTGAAAACTATTACACAAAGAATGATTGACAGTGAAAAAGTTGTACCCTCTAATCCTGAGGAGACTAAATGTTTCAGTATATTAAATGACATTGATCATGTTAGCTGCCAAGTTCAGGGATCATTGACTAGCAAGAAAAATATGCAAAATGAAATCTGGTCCCTGATTTCTTTTCTGGGCAGTCTGGAATTTGACAAACACTCCATTGGCATGCAGCTCAGGAATCACAAGCAAACCAGCATGGCACCACCCCCAGAAGCAAGAAAGAAAGCTACTCAAAAGAAGACTACTACAAAGTCCATGGCCCCCAAAACTAACAAAAACAAAGACTCTGCTCTTCCCTCCCTTGCATTCATCACAACTCAAATCAGGAATTTGACATTCACTGAACAGACCTTTTACCACTACCACAGGCTGACGCAAACTGTCCGTAAATGGAACTAGTACGTCTCATCTCATCTCCGTCTCCTTCTTTCATCGGCTTGGCTCCCTGACATCACTTTGACAGCCCACACCGGACCATTCCTAGAGCTTCAGACATTGAACCTATCCCTCCAAATGAGCTGCATCAATATAGGGCACAACGCATGTGCCTCTGAAGGAAAATCATCCACAGCTTATAGCAAAACAGACCTAAAATTTGGTCAGACAGGGGGGAAATTAGAAGAAAAGTGGTATCTACACTGCTGCTGGCGTGAGTTCCTGGTTGTCCTGGTTGTCTTCATCTCGCTTATTGATACTGAATATTGTCGGTCTTTTTTGACTAGTGGTTGACATTGCCACAAGGCTCAGAGACTGGTGAAGCCTTGAAACATGTTCCTACAAACGTAAGTTCTTTCCTTGCTGTTTTTATTTTTATCTCTTTTGAAATGTATAAATACAGGCAGACACTCCAGTTTGGTTTATTACACTATCCCCTGCAGATCATCTTCAGCCTATCTCTCTATATTTTGCTGATACCAAGACAACATTTAGTCCAGAGCTCAGATCATATAATGAGTGGTATAAATTAATCACAGAAAATCCCGTGGCAGCTGCAAAATTTTTTAACTTCGTGGTTGAAATGTTTCTACTTCATATTTTAGGGGTTAAATCTGACCATGTTGGGATATTTGGAGATACAGCTGCATACTATGGAACAGTTTAGCAACAAGGAAGGCTCACACTTCATTTGCATCTGTTATTATGGATCCGAGCAGCACTGACTCCTCAACAAATGCGAGACAGAGTTATGAATAATGATTCTGAGTTTCAGAGAGCGCTCATTAACTACCTAGAAAGTGTGCATAGAGGAGAGTTTCTAACAGGTAGTCATGCTGAAATCAAGGATAAGATTCCACATGTACATACATCAAGCACAGGTATTCATGACATAGTCACTGAGCAGTCTTCTAAAGCATCAATGCACTACCAGGATCCTACACAAACATTACCAGATATGCCACCAGTGTTTTGCGGCTGTAGTGCAGACAGCAAACAGACTGTTATTCAACCCTGTGAAAAGTGTCTTGAATTAAAAAGCTGGTGGTCTAAATATGAGGAAACAGTTGATGATATCTTACTTCGTTCTAATATACATGCATGTCAATCAATGTATAATGATGAGAATAGTGTAAAGCCAGGTGATAATGCTAGCACTATAGCTAGTGAGGAGGCAGACAGACAGGGAAGAATCCGAGGTGGAGATTCCTTATATAGAGGAGCCTCTGCTGTAGACTACAGCACTCCAATAGAAAAGGTTCTGTTGACGAGTTGAACTGGCAGGCGGAGAGGAGAATGCCTGTCGGTCAGAAATGATCATGATCGTAATAATGAGCTATTATCGCGAAGGTCTCTAAAGATGCTTCACACCTTCATCAACTTCCCTCCATCACTGTCGATGCACCAGGTTCAGACATGTTTACTTGGCATTTACCTTCCCTCAACAGCGGTCGAAAGTCATCAAGAGCCACTCTCTGAGACTCTGAATCACTATGGATACCTCTGAAACATGAGAAGATGTAGGAAGGGTGGTGGAAGTGGAAGGTGATTGGGACGAGGTGGTGTCAGTGCTCTGGAATTGGGGTTTTTCCAACTTGTAACACTCCAGAAGATATGAAGCACTACTGTACTATTTCAATCAATTCGCGAGTCATGCGTCACGGCCTCCGAAAATTCGCGAATTTTCCTGAGTTGTCCGTGGTCACAGAGGCCCGTTCGCAAAAGGGACAACCGAACTGTCACTAAAAATCTACCAAAAACAGCTATAAACAGTCAAAATTTCGCGAAATTTGCGAAAAATTTCCTCTGTCACAGGTCACTCAGCTAGAATCGCGAAAACAATATTCGCGAGACAGGGTCACAGTCACAACCCCGTCGCGAATTGATTGAGATAGTACAGTATAAGTTTGTTAGTCTTGATTAACTATGAATATTGTATGACTTACTTCACTAGTTCATCCTCTGTTAACCATGACAGCTCCTTATATCCTACCCATTTGACTTGATACTTGCAAACTCTGTCCTACAGATTAAATCAATGGTGGTTCCTGGAGAATAAAGGCCAGCAGACTTACCTGAATTTCATGGCATGTTATGAGCTGTACCTCATATTCTTTGTTATCTCCAGCACCATCACTCTCTGTTTCCTCTATCAAACTTGTGCTTCCTGATTCTAAGTGCTCTATCCATGACATGGATATCTTGTCCTTCTGTTTCTTCTTCAACTGCAGCTGGTATGGACTTGCTCTGTGCTTCCTGGTGCAGCTCTGTGATACCCTGCCTGTCTGCAGTCGCATATTTCCCCTTGGTCATCTTCAGCAGATACAGTGAGCAGTTGTCATGGAGGTTCAGAAAAAGCCCTCACATATAATCCAGCCAATCTGCATTGTATTCTGGATAAAAAGGCACAGGTTTGATGGTGACTTCTTGCCCAGCAAGATTGATGTATGTTGGCAGTACTCATTTGGGTATTAAGCCAGTGTCCCGAGCCATGTTGTAATCAAACATATAGCACTCTCTACCCAAATGATTCTGCACATCATCATAAGTGCCAAGCACTGGGAATCCATTTGTTCCAAAACAATGCAGCCACTCTTTAGTGCTGGCTGCTCATTTCTGAACCCATTTCAGCATGTCATTGCCATACCAGCATCACGTTGGATGGCAGAGCAACTGGGGTAAAGAACAAACACAGCACAGTTCTCGTGTCCAGCATTCTTGTACTCCTTGTTGATTCTTGCTAAGAATTGTGTCCATGCACTGTCATCAGTCCTTGGTGCAGTACCAGAGTGAAGATCATTCCACTTAAAGAGGAAGAAGTGAACCTTGCCATCCTTGTCAGGCCATACTCTGGCATAGAGGCCACATCATGTGTGAAGAAAGTCACCAACAGTGCTACCCAGTGGGAGATGAAGCAGGCCAACCACAAGTGTCCACCTGTTTGGGTCATCTTTGGCATCAACATGCCATTTTCCCTGTAAATCTCCAATGAAATCAGCAAGAGATCCCCCATGACAAGCAGACAAAAAGTTTGTTTTACAACCAGTAAACCCAGGCAGCAATCCTCCAGCACTGACAACATTAATATTGTCAGCACATATGTTGATGACTTCCCACTCTTCTTTAGAAATGCAGAGCAGAACAATGAGACAATACAGCTCATGCAGGAAGATTAAGAGTCTATTGACTCTGATTTCAGCATCACGGGAGTTTACTTGGGCAACAGGTTGCACAATTCCATTGCCTTGGCCCTCTCCCACTGTGACAGCTAATGAGTATGAGCAAACCTCTGACTGCTTGTTGGGCTTTAGCTTGAGCTGCCAGAGAGGAGGTGTGGTGAGAGTACCAAAAGTCTCATCCCATATCGCTGTAGAGTGGCTAGCCCTTGTACTACTCAAAGAGGCCCTATGGCCAATATAACACTTCAACCTGTTAGGATTGATAGAGCTCAAGTAGATACAAAGACAAGTAAAGGACTCGGCTATGTGGTAGTTACTAAATATGTACTTGATTATGTGATAGAAAGGTATACTGTCTACAATTGCTCAGGTTAATTGCAAAATGGAGTTATATTCCATATAGTGTTGGAGACTGTCAAGTGTATGTAAACACACTACTGTAATCTCCTGTGTGGCCACTCCATCTAAAGCAACTGTGAAGGGTACTCCTGGAGGTAGCTCAATCATGCCTTCAACTAGGTTCATGATGAACCTATGGTTGCTGGGATCATAAGCAACAGGGTCAACACCTGGGGGTGTACATGTGAGGTAGAGCCTTTCTTTCTCAGCCTCCTTGTCACTTGGCTGCATGGACACTTGGGTGGTATAGCAGTAACCTCAGAAATATCGCTTGTCTGGAGCATTGGGATAGGTAAACCCTTTTGGAGGCTTGGAAGGAGAGGGATTTGGATGAAGGGTATCATTGGAAGGAGGTGGCTCAGTAGAAAGGATGAGTTCTGAATACAGGAAGTTGGGGTTGTCACGTGAGGGAGGGGGAACTGAGCTGATCTCATCCAGTGGGCATCCATAACACTATCTCTGCCCTGAGCATATGTAAGCAACTTGAGTGACAACAGGTAGCAGCATGAGTAAACATACTTTGTTTGTTCTCCTCACGCCTCTTCTCATTAAGTTCAAAATCAGAATCTGACAGAGTAGGCAGAGTGAAGCTGGAGGTCTGCTCTGGACGAGATAGTGGCTGCATCAGAACCAAGAGAGGTATGTAAGCCTGCAATGGGTTGAATTGCTCTAAAAGAGCTGGACTACTGACTGGGAGAGTCAGAGCTGCTGCGGGTGGTTGAAACATATCAAATGGTTGATTCCAAGAGGAACCAAAACCTAGGTCAGTCACATGGTATTAGATATGAGAACAAATGAAAAACTGAGAATGAAACTTACCTTCCATGTTTGGAGTTGCAAAAAGGAAGATGATACTGATAAAGAAGTCTTGAAGTGTAAACTTGAGGCCTTGATGAAAATTGTCCAGTGGAATATCTGGCACAAACACCACAGAAGCCCTCCAAAACCAAATACCAAAGACCAAGGGCACAGCACAAGACAACTGTCATTGAGGGAGCAAAAACGGGGGCAACTGTACAGAATCTCTTCTGCCACTGACCAGAGTCCCACCACACCAACTCTACCTGACAAGTCACACACAAGACAGAGGCCACTAGTCAATGGCCAAACAAAGGACCTGGATTGAGGCTTGATCTGTGCTTAGCTGTGTTGACCCCAAGGTCCTACAGATAATCAGCTTTGAGGGACTAAAGTGGCTGGCAGCACAGACAAGAATACCAGTCTAAGCGAGGAAAAGGGAACAGATATGGCAACAGCATCCATTAGTACACATGGCAGTATGGTTGGGTAGCATAGGAAACATACGGAGAGGTTGTGAAATTGGAAGCTATAGGGAATAACTGTTATAAAGAGTAATAGGCTGTAGATAGTGAATAATACATACCAAAAGGATAGGGATATAATGCAAGAGAGAGGACAGAAAGAGGGGGTAATGAGGGGAAAAAGCAACACATTTTGACAGACCCCAATGTATCCCCATATATGTATACCAGTGTTTACCTAGGCCTTTAGAGCAATCATATGATATGATGCCATCATTGATCCTAGGGAGCTTGCGGGCCAGTTAGCCAGTCTGTTAATTTATGTCCAAATTCAAATCAATTCCCACCCCTGTTTGTTGCCACTCGTTGAGTGCCTATCCAGCATCATGGTCAAGACCTTTATAACATCCATGGGTTTCCTGGAACAACTGGTAACCAAGGTACCTTGCCTTTGATGCAGCCTTCCTCCCCTGTTCTCCACTGCACCTGGGTCTCTCTACCTATTCTCCTCTTACTTATTGCGCTTTTCCAAGCTACAAGACTTTATCAGCTGTTACTAGCTTTCTCCTCTTTCTTTGGCTAACATGTTGCGCTGTAGATATTTCAGCTGGCCTCTCAACCATACACAAATATTATAATGGTCACTATGGTGGCTTTGCTCAATCATCAGCCTCAATGTAAGGGCCTCGTAATTTGCCATGTGAAGCAATGGCCCCTTACCCCAGTAGAAATATGCTGAGTATAAAAGGTTGTGAAATGGTACAGTCATCGTTGAGTTGTGCTCACCAGAAGTGTCGTTGTCAGGCATGGGAAGCACAGTTAAGGAAAACGCGTCATTTTGGAATTTCAGCCTCCCTTTGACAGGTATCTCACGCACCAGTTACCGACACTGAACAAGCTCTTTGACCAGTGTGCACTGGTCAATAATCCATCTACTGGGGCAAAGGGCCATCGCTTCATGTGGGAAGTTACAAGGCCCTTTCACGTAGTCTAATTTCTCAGGTTATGCAGAAGGGAGCATCAGTGGAAGTGGGAGGGAAGACAGTTGTTAAGCAGACTGATTTGACACACTGGTATGACATCTGGTTATCCGTTATTGATGTCAACGGTCACAGTCCTTGGATCTGTTCCAGACCAAATCTGGACATTCTGGTTGTCTGGAAGGGCAAAGACCAGCTGTGGCAATGAAAAGGGGTGGGAGTTTGAGGTTGTGGTAAAAATTTCGAAGTCAGCATAAGTTAACTGGGGCAAAGGGTTATCACTTCACATGGCAAATTACAAGGCCCTTTCACGTAGTCTAACTCAGGTTATGCAGAAAGGAGGGAGAATCAGTGGAAAGTCAGAGGGAAGAAGGGTGTTAAGCAGACCAATTTGACACACTAGCATGACGTCATGGTTATTGACATCAACTGTCCTTGGATCTGGTCCAGACTGAGTCTGGACATTCTGGTTGTCGGGAAGGGCAAAGACCGGCTGTGGCAACAAAAAGGGGTGGGAGTTTGAGGTCATGGTAAATTTTTCGAGGTCGACATAAGTTAACTTGGCCTTTAAGAGGCCTCGTAACCAGACACCCCAAAGCCAGCTCAATGGTCATAGAAAAGGAGATAATCAGCAAATGGCCAGCTTCCTGGTAGAAAATAGTATTCACTATCAATCTTTCCAGTCTGAAAACGATGATCAAATATTTTATTTACAATCAATTTACTACATGTTTTCCATGGGAACAAGTGGTATTATATCCGCAGTGCCATATATGGGAATGCTCTCACGTTGATCTCCCTGCGTGTTGGTGGCGTGGAGCCTGGACTTAAGGGCAGGTTTATTGTTTTACACGTGGCCTCGCTTCTCTTTCTTGGTTTTCCACTGTCGGTTTACTTGGCTACTACACTGTTCTCCTTCACCCTGCTGTTCTCTTTCAATGCCTTTCCGAAATCATTTTCCGAAGGTAATAGACGCCTCACCTTATCCTGCCCACTCCCAGTATTGATGGTCACTTTTCAAAGGACCCGAGGTTGGCAATCCAAACGATAAAGAACGATCCCAGCTCTGCACAGACTTTGGTTTTCCAGTATCGAATGGATCCTTCACTTTTTCCTACACTCGTCGCCGTTTTCTCTTCCATCGCTCGCACTCGTCCTCCCCAGCTCGAAGCCGAAGACAAACCTGCAATTAGCTCGGAACATCAATGGGTCATGAAATGTTTCGAAGCATTGGTGCTCATCATCGACTACAATATGTAGGCCACCGGAAAGTCCACCATAGACCTTCACGTCAAAGCTTTAGAAGAGCACGTTACTGGGCTTTGGTCCTGGCTGTCCTACGTCTTGGACCAATTTCTCGAACGAGACACGTGGCAAATGGAACACCCAGACCTTTACCAATCCTATTCCTTTCTGTCCATCAATGTTATTGCCAATTTTATGGTCCAGGAGCCATGGAGACGTTGCCTCTTTCGGACTCCCGACTTCACGCACAAGTTGACCTGGATGCTTCTGCGCAGTTCCAGTCTAGAAGGGGAGAATACCGACGAGGCGAAGACTATCAGTTATCTTTTGGACGCTTTCGATCTGTTTCGCAAGGATTCTTTGTGGGACGTGGAGAAGAAGAAAGTGGCTGTAGTCCTTCTGGAAAATCCAACACGGAGCACTTATACTGCATACAAGCCATTGATCACTTATCTACGGACTAAAGGCAAAGGTATCTCGTTGGTGGAGATATTACAGCATGTCCATATTCTGTTCAGCTTCTGGTCAACCGATTGGTCTATACAGGCCGAAATGGCAAAGCGTGGTGGACTCGCGTGGTCCTCGAAATTTGTTGCCAACGTGTTTGGGCAGCTGTCCGTGGTCTCAATTGATGAGGGAAAGAATTTGATCGACGCGGCGGGACCTTCCACATTGTTCATTTTCGATAGTGCGAGGTGCTTTGGATACAAACCTCTCCAAATCGCGCTTAGAAAGGGTTTGTTGACGGCGATTTACCAGTTTTTTATATTTGATGCCTGTAACGATCGCCTAGGTCCGTAGTCCGCAGTACTTATTACTTGTTTTACAGTCTTTACAAGTTTCTTATATTTGATACTCTCGTTACTTCCATGTTCTCTTACTTGTTTCTTATGTTACTTGTCTCATATCATCCGGACTTAGAGTACTTAAGCTTGTATTCTAGTAGTACTTTAGTCGAATCAACTCTAGTTTTCTCTTATTTCCTTCCTTAGGCCCCGTTCTGCAAACCGGATAGGATAAGCCGTTCCCAGCCAAAAATATTCCGTAGGATAGGATAAGCGAAAAAATTGATTTATCGTTGCTATCGCATGCTCGCGCGTTCGGCAAACGTCAGATTGGACAACCGTAAAAAAATAGTAGCTTACCAATGTCCTATATTTGGCAGGTCTGCTTACGTTTTGATTCCCGCGCGTGTGCACCGTCACAAAGTCGACGCCAAAACGATGAAAATTGTTGCTGCTGACAATCCCACAGCAGTTCCTCATTTTGAGACACATTGCTTGATTTTTTTCCTAGAATACTTTGGTTTTACACTTTTAAATATCACCTGTACTTTTTCGCTTCAGAAACACGACTTTGTGCACGGTGAGGCCTGTCTATACGTTCGAAGTCTTGAAGAAAAAACCACTGAGACAGTGGCAGTGCACTCGCGCGGGAATCGAAACGTAAGCTACTGTGGAGGAATGGAATAAATTTATTGTTTCGTTGTCCAATGCTTGTCGGACGGAAATATCAAAAAATCGCATCATTTTTTATATTGTTTTTTCTTATCCTATCCCAGTTACAGAACGGGGCCTTAGTTGTCAGCTTAAAGGGTTTAGCCAAGACCCTTACAATGCCAAACTTTGGCAGGCATCGAAACACTCGAGGACCTATACTTTGACGAAGAACACCATTATTCGATGTGTGGAAGTTCTGACGTTGCATACGCCGCAGGTCGAAATCCTTCGGTCGATTGCCAGGGCAATAGGAGACGTCAAGGACCGGAGTCTGCA
Source organism: Tetrapyrgos nigripes (assembly GCA_013368315.1). Taxonomy (NCBI): domain Eukaryota; kingdom Fungi; phylum Basidiomycota; class Agaricomycetes; order Agaricales; family Campanellaceae; genus Tetrapyrgos; species Tetrapyrgos nigripes. The sequence goes on along the minus strand of JAACJM010000099.1, from coordinate 164,956 downwards.
TTCTGAACTCCACAAGGTCAACGGTGATACTGGGGGTAACGTTCCTGAATGTATCTTCAGACTTTATTCCGTCTTCGAGGATCGCAATCGTTTATTCCGTGGTCAAGCCAGGCTAGAGTACAAGCGTACCCTGACATGCGATAACGGAGAGGTGTGTACCTAGTATCTTTTGTTCACGTTGCATAATCACTGATAGTAATGCCCTGCGTAGTGTCAACGACGTGCCTATGCCGATTCTGATCTTCCAGAAGGCCCAAGAAGCTTAATTCTTCGCCGCTGTACAGGATGTTTCGGGCAAATTTACTGCTCGGAGGCCTGCCAAAAGAGATCCTGGAAAAGAAGACATCGTGAGCAATGCAAACGTAGTGCTCTCGCATACAGAAAACTCTTCGAGTCTCGTAAGTCCATATCATTGTACTTAACCAAATGATAAGACTAATGTATATCATTAGCATCCATTGACCTCAGGTTCTTCGTACCTTCACGGACCAAGGAAAATCCTCAGCTTGAGCTGTCCAGCGCTCTTCTCACTCGAGACATTCATCGGTATTCTAAAGAAGTTTGCGAATCCGTTCAGCAGCGACCTGCTTGCCCTCCGGATGCCAAACAGCCTCCAATCTTTACCCCCATTATCCGACTCGATTATGGAGCTCTGCAGATATAGGATACTTCAAACTTCCGGTATTCGACACCGTTTTCTGGGGCGATATCCAAGAGAGGTTCATTGGATCTGGTCTGGAAAGGCATATGGTTGCCACATTGAACGATAGGGATTGGGTTCCTGTGTACGGTTCTTTTATTGCCGGGGTCCACACCAAGGACGTTGAGAAAAGTTTCATGTTTGAGGTGGTGAATCTCAAGACGGCGAATGGGTCTAGTAGGCCGGGCTAGTCGATGGAATTATCCACTTTACGATACCTAGGACTAACTGTACTACGTGAGGCTCACAGAGAGCCCTTGTTTCGTGTAGTGGTTTGTTTGTCATATGAAAGGGATGTGGGCCAACGCTGCGCGTAGCAAGTACAAGGCCACAGGTTTTGTCTTTACTGGAGTGGGAAGAAGCCAGATGAGGTGCAGAGGCCCAAAACTGGATGATAAGCAAACATGTGAACTGTTGAGGAAAAGAGAGGAAAAAAGAAAAGAAAGCAAGTGATGAAGAAGGAGATGAGAGATCGAGAGAGACTCTGAGAGAGAAGAGAGGAAAAAAGAAAAGCAAGCAAGCAATGAAGAAGAAGAAGAGAGATCGAGAGAGATAAAGATAATGAAAAATGAAAGAGAGCAAAAGAGAAAGGAAAGCAATAAAAAAAGAACAAGATGAAGAAAAAAGACAATGAAATGAAAGGTTAAGATTGGAAACTTTTGTTACCGGTCACAAAGATATTGAGACAACGGCATTGTTTGGTCATGTTAAGAAATACAGGAGCCGCGGATATGGGCAAGGACTCGGAGGAAACTGGAAACAACAGCACGGGAGGAGACGGGATGAATATGCACCGCCACACGCAGAAACGGAGTGTAAAGAACTCAGCCTCATTTCATTCGGCCTCGTAATCTACAAGCTACTAGTACGAGACTCACACTACCGTTCTGAATCCAGTGATACATCATTCCCATAGAACTTGGAATCTGTGTCATTAGAAGCAGGATGGACTGTGGCTGAACAGCCTGTACTACTTACGTGCTGCTGCCTTGCCATATAGACATCGACGCTTGTTCTAAGTATTTCAGACTAGGTGTATTACGTAGGCTTAACTAGGGCTCCTAGCGGATCGGATGCTGTTCGGATGCGGATCCATCCGCTCGGATGAGTTGCTCGAATATGCCAATCCGCATCGGCGGATGGCATCCGTCGGATGACCCGATCATCCGCGGGTGGGTGGCTGATATACTAATGAGTGTAGAAAAATGGTCAGAAGGTATTTTTTAAAATTGTAAACTACGTCTAAGTACATGTAGAGTGCAATACATGAAAATTTATCAAGTTACTCACTATTGACACATTCTTATTATGACAAGAATGGCTCTGGCCACTTGGCCAATATTTTTCCCACATACTCGCAACTTCGAGCAAAGGGATCAAGATGTTCAACGTGTCGAAAAGACCTTTCTGTCGATTTTACGTGAGTTTTTGTAACTATACAGTACCTCGGAAAAGCCCGAGACTGAACCAAATTGGGCAAGTACGACACATTCTCACGTACTTCAGCCATCCGACGATCATCTACGGATGGGCGGATGGTATCCGCCGGATGGGAGCATCTCCAGAGGCCCATCCGCCATCCGAATCCGAGGCCTCATCGGCGGATAGGCGCCGGATCATCCGATCCGCTAGGAGCCCTAGGCTTAACAGGGACGCTTGTATCGTGTAGTACTTTGTTTCCGATACTACACAGTACGTCTAACTCGAGTTTCAATGTTCGCAGATATTCGCCTTTGACTCTGAGGATCCAAGCAAAGACTCTGGGAGGAAAGACATAGTGACGAGGGAGATTCTCATAACGTCCGAGTGAGTACTCCAACAGTAACATTGTTGATTCATCCCCATCAGATAAATTGTTCGGAGGAGTTGGACCCCCGCCTGCGGCTCCTATTTGATTCGAGGATATGCATGGCCTTGCTCAACTTTGAGCCATGTCTGTTTTTGAAGTCAGGGGAGCAAGCCAACCATTCGGAAGTCACGCACACATCTCTCTGTTTTTGTTTTTGTTTTTGTCTCCGTCTCCATCTGTTTCTCCTTTTTAAAACTCACCATCCATCTCTCCAGGTCATCATCCTCCAACCCCAAACCCAAAGACCACCGTCGCATACCCGATACTACAGAAGACAATTGTCCGATTTGTTATGATAAGATGAATGAAGGAGGAGTTGGCGTCGGCAGTGCTGAGGAGTATGGGAAGGACAAGGAATTGGAGGCAGCATATAACCAGCTAGAAAAGATTTTAGATATTGGTGTGTATCATGTGGGAATACGGTGCATAAGATCGGTGAGCTTTTCGATTTGGGCGGGATGTCAACATTAACTGGATATATTTTTGATCGCAGAACGATATTGTCAATCCTGTAGTCGTGAGCGAAGGGAATAACCCTAAGCTCCCCTTGATCATCAGCTTGGTTTGAACACATCGTCCAATCTGCCAAGACGGAAGTGAGCAATACATCAGTAGGTTACTTATTGCGTTGATTAGAGAATCTCGGGAATAGGAAATACGGTACTTGTAGGTACAGCAACTACCTCTTTGGAATTTGTGAAGTACTTAGGATCATGAACCCTCAAATTTTGTTGACTATCAGGGGCAACTGAGGAGCCTGCCTATTCCCTTCGAGGGCCGGCATCGTAATCGAATTCATTTGCCAAAACACATCTTTCTGGGATGGAGAAAATTCGAATTCGGCTACCAGCATTGACAGGACTGCCTCTAATGTCAGTGAGCGATCCAGAGTTGAACATCAGTGTTCCGGCTGACAGAATAAGGTTTGATACGTACTCATTTCCAACTGAGAAAACTTGAAACCGCTGAAAGAGTTAAGAAGAGTTAATAGTGCCTTATATGGCGACAAGCCAAGCCGGTGATAATCACTCACATGCAAGACCTCCTTCCGGCGTTGAAAGTCATTCTAAAAGCAAGAATATTCAATCTCCAGATAGTAAGCATTAATGAGAAGAAAGCTCCGTACAAATGAGAGTAGACGCCAGGTATATGTGCCTCGACAACTTCATTTGGCAAAGGTGAAAGCCATCTTTCGGGCTTCCACTCGAGTGCATCCGGTCCCCAAATCGCTGGATTACGGTTGGAATTTAAAATGGAGATCATGATACGTGTGTCTTTCGGGACGTGCAACTCTGTGATGGGTGTGCCATCATTACCGGTTATAGGGGTCGAGAGAGGCAAGACTGTGTCTTGTAAAGCGCTGTGAAAGATCAGTTTGGAATTGCTGTTGGTGAGGTCGCAAGCGAAGCTTACTATCGGAATACATGCGGTAAGGGAGGAAAGCTAGAGAATACAGAATTAAGTCTTCGATTGTGAATATTAGATAGTGGTATACTCACAGACGGAGAGTTTCTCGGCAGATCGCATCCAGGTAAGGCAGATCGGAAACAAGCTGATCGTATGAAATATGTTTATTTTCACTTCGAACCTCAAGAATTTCTCTCCTCAATTTGTCCTGAACTTCGGGGTGGGCTGCAAGAAGATAGAGGATACGCGCCAGGGCACCCTATTTCTTGCGAGTCAGTGGTTGAAAACCATGATGACAACGACAAATGTATAATCACAGAGGTTGTATCCATGGCCGCAAAGACGAGAATGCTTTACAGAGACATCAGCCGGGATTGACGGAAATAAAAGAGGTTAACTGACGCCATTTGTCCCACAACTTCATCTTCATCCAATTTATTCTCACTGTCATGTTCCTCCTCCGTGTTCAATCTCACTGAGGAGTTCGACACCAAAAAGATCAGCCAATGAGTTTCAAAACCGTGGGGGTATCCACTTACTGAGAATACCCATGATATCCTTGCCCTTTCCGACCTGCTGTGCCACAGCCTCATCTCCTTCAGCCAGTGCCTTCTTTTTACCATCATATATTTGCTTCGACATCTCCCATGAATAGTCGGACATGTCTCTCATATGATGTCCATCCTTCCAAGGAATCATATCCAGAACACGCCGTCGGAAACTTGGCGTGCCTATCTTGAGAGCCCACTGAAGGACATAGTTGCGAACAAACCACATCCTGCCTCCGGTAATGCTAATACGACAGGATATACATCGAGGACACGGAAGAAGACGTAAAACAGACTTACTGGAGTTGTTTAATTATACCTGGGTAAGGATGAGCTTCTGCTTCAGCTGATAGATTATCGAATGAGTAGCCTAAACCTGCTTGACCAATAAGCTCAAGAGCGGTCCGGGACATCCAAGAAAGCATTTCGATCTGCAAGCGGGAAATGTCACCACATAGGCTCAAAAAACATTCAAAATTGGGAAAACTACCTCTTGTGGTTGACTGCTAGATCTGTCGTTCGTGAACTTTGCAGACAGGCCACTTTCGAGCTAAAACAAGGAAGATCATGATCCTCGACTGGGATGAACAGATTGAAGCGAGGTTCCTACCTTGTCCACGACCTCCCAGAAAATCGGCACTGAGCAGCAGACCGTATAGTGAGCTTCTTCCTCAACGACGACGCAGCAACTCACCCATATCCCTCATATGAGCAATAGAGAATACCGGATTGAGCGCCTTTCTTTGCTTGCGGTGCGCATTGCCTGAACCAAGACCTTCTGATCGGTGGTGCCCTACTAAACTGTTGTTGTGTTGCACTTACCCGTAATACCAGACAGTCCTTTACCGATGATTAGAGCATTGTCACTAGGTAGGAAGTATGACATTTCAGAAGGCCGTCCTGAAAAAAGAGAGAAATAGTACGAACGTCACGCTTGTCCCTTCGTACATAGTGGCGTCCTTAACGAGGACGTGGTGCATGGCCTTGGGATCGAAGATCAGGAGTTGCTTGTCCTGTGCATCGTTGTCATTTGTGAGCTTGTCCTGAAGATTTCTGGCAGACTTACGCCCATGAAACCATCGATCCGAGCGATCTGGCCATCTGGAAAAATACATGTAAAAATGAGCAATCCCGAGAAGAGCAAGCTGCGATGGTACGAACATTCTTTCAAGAGTTGCTCATGAAATTTCCATGCATCGGAATTCAACGCCTCTCCGAAATTACCTGGCAAGGGATTGGAACATTAACGAAGAATAAACAAGACAATTTGGCAGAAAGACGCTAACCTCGCCACCAAGACCTTGACTTGGGGCCCGGAAGGTTCGCCAGACTATAGCTCCGTCGATTGTTGTGCCTGCGTAGAAACAGCAGTACAGAGAGAGCAACAACTAGCGGCAAAGTAACTGAAGATAGATCCATGACTCGTAGGCGTATTTTGGTTTTTGAAGAGGGAACTTGTGATAGATTGCTTGATGGGCAGAGTATGACTATCTCATGCTTTTATAGAACGGTAAAGGGAGGATACTATGAGGTATCTTCACCGGCTTACCTGTCTGAAGCCAATAATCAGTTACAAGTCCGTAAGGAAATGTGAAGGACGAGTCTTACTGTTCCGACCATCTTCGGACTTCTGGGGCCCGGATCGGGAAATACCCATCGACTTATCACTCGAAATTGATGCCCAAATCAGTTCATTCAGCTAGCACAAAAGGTGACAAGCTGCTTGCACACAAACTGACAAGCCGGGCAACCCGGTCAATTAAATCACGGCTTTTTCTGATGTATGTAAGAGTCTCTTATTTCTGAACGCAAATGAGCACTGACTGCAAGTGTCATGCCCTCAGCGGCATTGCCCGATTCGGAATAGATGGGCGGCCTTTCCCGACTTTGATCAATTCAATTTGTTCTTTCTCGGATACCCTCGACCATAGTAGTTCCAACTTTCAAGTGGTATACATATGTATTAACCAGTAAGTGTTGGTGATCTCTGATGGCCTTGAAAAAACCATTTCCAGAGGGAGAAAGCTAGTCAACCGACGACCTTGGCTATAGACCACGTCCCCACAGATACGTGTCAGTCGCTGTGACAAAGGTAACGGGATCTAACAAGTCAACATTTCAAAGTCAAAATAGACCATGTCCTTGTCAGCAACCGTAGCTTGCAAGGAAGGAAGGAAGGATTTATTGCTGGAACTGGGACCAAGAACTGATACGCCGGGGTCCGGGATCCACTCAATGTAAGTACTAATACATTGTTTGGAATCCTTGAAAGACGCGTTTTTCATACTTACACTAGGTGAACAGTGGGGACTTGTCAGTGTCAAAAATAGGCGTTTGACCGACAGTCTGCACATTCAAATCCATATTAACCTCAGATGGATTTGGAACGGTAGAGTCGGTTGCGTGTATTCCTCGCTTTTATCTTCTTCTAACGAAGCTGAATAGTGAACCACAAATATGCCAGACGTCGAGCAAACGAAAAAGTATACAAAGCACATCATTTCGGGATCAACTATCAAGCTGAGACCAGTTTGAGTATCGCGGAGATCCGTTAAACAATACCATGAGTGTACACGACATACATTAGTGGTCATTCTTGAATCTTGGTAACGGACGGGATTAATTAGGCCGGTCATATTCGGTCATACGCGTAAGCGTCATCGGTATTGACCAACTTCAGCCAGCGCTCAGAACACTTGACGATATTCACTTCAACCTGTGAGGGAAGGACTAAAAGACCTCGCTCCTCCCTTCGTGTTCCTCCTCCTCTCCATCGCCAATATGGTTTCCAACATCCACCCCTGCAACCCGGTCAATTCTGTGCATCAGAAAAAGCCGGGATTTAATTGACCGGGTTAAAACCTACCTGTCCCTGCTCGGCAACCGTACCGATCTAAATCCTATCGAATCGTGCAGTGGCTGCAGGTGACAGTGACGATGTGAGTGAAGCTTGAACGGAACAGCAGTCACATTTAGTCTCTCCTAGACAGACACCCTGGCGATCTACTAAAGTAGATGTAGGATTAGAACGCAATGGGTACATGAGGCAGGAAGAATCAAAAATGCTTCTTTATTCAGTCATTGTGCTTGGCTTGCAAGACCTTCCGATGATGTCGGTGAGGTGGGGTCACTCCCCATGTGGCATGGGTTTTACCTTTCTCAGCAAGGCACAGTACGGTTACACCTGAATAAGGGCTCAGGTTTTTCACCCTGGCTCCATTCTCAAATTGGGAGGATGTGCTCATGCATTGCCTTTATTAATGTTGCATACCTTCTATTCCTTTCGTATTTTCTTCCTTTCATTAGGTTCATTGAGAACAACATACCTTAGTCCAGTTTTTAGGCGGAGATGAATAAGGCCAGTCCCTATACCACGTCAGGGGAATACTGATGTTGTGTAATAAACTGCTCCTCCAGAGTATGTACAGGTATCGTAAAGAGTTGCAAGCTGTGAGAATAAGCGATAAGTGCTTATATGAGATGTAGGAATTAATAGGAAAGTTAATCCCTATATGAGAGCAACATGGACCACATCAATGGAGCTGATATTCATTACTGGCTGTTATAGCTTTCACTGAGTGTTGATTGCTAGAATTGCCTTAGGGATAGTATCTAAGTTGTACATGTGTTTATGCTATGCCAGCAATTTGCGGAAACCCCTCCACTCAGTCGGAGAAGAAAATCTCAATAGGATTGGAGCTTGTTTGAAGCGGCTGAGATTCTTTTCTATAGGAACTCTATATAATTTTGAAGCCCTGCCTGCGTGGACGGGTTTCCGCAGTGGCCTATCGACCTGCAAATTGCTGGTACTACTAAATTTCTGAGGGTTTTTGGAATAAGGAACAAAAGGTTTCTGACAGAACAATGATGTGTCTTGTATCCTAGATAAAGCTAACAAAATCAATGATCAAAGCTGTAAGTATCAATCAACTACTATGGTAAAGATGGAGAGATTGTTATGATGATAAATGATATTCTAGAATTCCAACACAAGCATAGATGGCTTAATACACAAGACTGAACTTTTCCATCTGTGAGGTTACAGTCATCTAATGAGATGCACTGCAACATCAAGTCACCTAGGGATTACCTGAGGAGGACACAGCTCAAACACAGCTCCAGGACTAGAATACCTTTCTTTCATTACTGGCTCTTTTCAATGAGAAGAGCCTGAGAATATTGTGAGAAGATTTGAAATCCACTCAAAGCATCAGTGAGAAGAGTCTGAGATTATATTGAGAAGATCAAGTGTAATCCTAAGGAATCCTGGCAAATCCCACTGGCCATGTGATAGCCATGTGGTGACTTTGTATAAATCAATTCACAAATGCCACGAGGCAACCAATGCCTGGGAAAACTTTTCTTTTTTCAGAAATTAGACTTAGCCATCATGTTAGCAAGCAAGAGCATGGCTTTGGGGTTTCAGTGTCTCATTGGCTTACCTAACTTTTTGGGTTCGCTCTGACAAGAGTTCAATCCTTTCTCGGAACATTGTCTTTTTGCACTATCTCAACTTAGCTAGCCACTAAAAGACTTTTTTCATATATACAGTCCATAGTAAATAATTCCGGAGACATTCAGATGATTGTACACAGTCAATGCTTGATAAGTATTTACAATATCACTGCTATTGCTGTCAGCTTAAACTCTATCATCCCCAATAGTTTTTCTGAGGTTTCCTGTCTAGATTTATTAAAAAATGTATGCTCTGGGAGAAATGGGAATGTTTTTTCTGAGTTGACTAGAATTCTAGATTGAGCAAGATCCTTCAGTATCAGACAGAAATCTAGACATACTGGTACTTTGATCAGTTTCAGAATTTGCAGTGTCATTGACCTGAGTAGACAGTGTGTCTCTGAGGATAATCATAAGCTTCAGAGCCTAGTTTCATAATTAATTGAACATACTAAGGTCTTCTTACAGCTGAACAGTAATTTAGAATCACTTTACTGCTATTACATTAAATCACTATAGAATATGGGAAAGACTCCTGTAGTGTTCCCTCTGGCATTGGGCAGCACTAAGTTGCTAATTAAGATTAGCCTATTTACCAGAAATTGAACACACTTCATTATCCTAATGGGGTACAAGTGGTAAATCCAGGGTTAGGTGGAGTTTGGTGGAGATAATGGTTTGCAAAGTGGTTTGTGTTTGAGTTGCCCTGTCTGGAAGCACTAGGAACTTCAAGATTTTGTTAGGACTCATTCAATTAGTAACAATAGATAATTTGATTTGTTAACTGTAGGAATTGAGGTTCAGACCAGACACAGGACAATAACCATGATGTATAGATAGTGGTGGTACAGAGATAGTATAGAGAATGAGGCTATAGACTCTGGTACTTCCTAATCTAGGCATTGTCAACTTGCTGCTTTGTTGAACAGCTGGTACTATTTTTAGGGTAGAAGTGAACTAAGAAATGTCATTAGAGGTGAACTACTATTAAATATTTGTCAATGGCTCTAGAAATTTGTCAACATACTCTTGAGGACCTAAACATTTGTTCTACCAATTTAGAGGGTTTTCTGGGGACAATAAGTACAGTGCCAGAGTGTGCCGAACAGACCCTTCGATTTGGCAGGGAAGTGAACTATATGACAGGTGGGACACAAGCTCACCGCGTCTGCCAGAACCAACCAGTCAAGCCAAATTCAAGCAACATTGACGACACCACACATTGAAGACACTTTCTCAGCTATTTCAAGTTATCATAACAATCATTCTGTGATTTATGCAGTGTATATAAGTTAGTGCTAAGCGAATCTGTACCATAATCTATCTGTTTCATGGTCTAAGTTTAGGACTGCACGCTGTACCTGTATATACAGTTTGGACACATCAGGAAAACAGCCCAACTAGAATTCTCAGGAAGTTCCTGAAAATTCTGGATAATGGATTCATCTTTGATAATTCTTGAGAACTGCTCAGTAATTATCTGGATTTTGGAGAGAGGAGTTCATAAGGGTAAAGAAATATGAAGACTTTTTGAGCATTATCTGTAACTATTGTACAAGGTTAATATATGCTAATTCGTTGTTAACATTCTCGAATGTCCAATTAGGCAGAACACTCCCTCCCCACTTGGGTAATAAGTGCATGCTGCATTGAATCATCTGAGCCAGAAGTATTGATGCTGTTGGAAGCCCTGTTGAAACCTGCACATCCTGTGAATAAGGATCTGGACCGGCAGGAAACTTTGTGAACCATTCAATGTAGGCAAAATGCTTTGGTGGGTGCCTCGGAGAGCTGAAGAGCAAGTCAAGCTTATCTTCTGGTAGCATGAAAATGACACGTACTCTACCAATGTGCATTCCTATAAAAAGCGAAGTTGTGAGCATAAGTGTAGAATGGCAGATCTAATCACACCTTACCTTGCAATGTATTTGGGTTCCTTGATGAAGCTGTGTTGTCATACTTGATCAGTGCAGTATCAAACTGGGAGTACTTCACCACCCAGTTATGCTTATTGTATCAATGAGGATGAGCTGTGATAGAGTCCAAAGTCTTGTTCCCATACAGATTATAGTTAACGAACTTGATCTGATTATGAATGTGTACACTCCAGAATGGGAGTGTAACTGATGACCAGCTGCTGTTCAGATCATGGACAGATAGGCCAGGGCTTTCAAATAATAAAATGAATTTTTGTAGAGCTGACTGGAACTTAATTGCTCCATATCCCCAATCACTAGTGTCCTCAAGCTTGAGAAACAAAACTGAGGAGACAGTTGGGTTCCTCGTCATCTTCTGCTCAAAGGCACACTTCATATCAAGGAGTGTATGCTTTGCACCCGGAAAGTCAAACCAAACAGAACTGGAATCAAAAGAAGGTTTTAGGATGGACACTGGCAAGCTGGAATTGGCTTGGGATATCTCTCGTTCGATTCTCCAAACCAGATAGTTGCTGTGGTACAAGATCTTCTCCCACTCTACTGTTAACACTGACAAGCGCCCACTGTTCACCTAGTGCAAGCATCGAGGCACGCAACTTGCACCCGTCCCTATCGTGTGACGTCACCTAGAATGACCACTAGTGTATGTCGTGTCATGGTATTGTATAACGAATCTCCGCGATACTCAAATTCCATAAGCTTTGGTTTGCTAGACGTCCGGCATGTATGGTCCCTTCATTATTCACGTTCGCTAGAGGAAGATAAGGGCGAGGAATGCTGCAGCCAATTCTACCGGTACAAATATATCAAGGTCAAGCATTCCGACTGTCAAGAGCGCCAATGTACCGCAAAACTCGGGAAACAATTTTATGGCAATAACCCAGTTGCAGACGGTTCCGAGGTCAGTACGGATTCTATGCATGCAGGCTGTCTTTCAATTTGACATTGACCAGCACCCACTGTTTCCCTAGTGCACAGTACAAACGTGTTCGTTCAAGGATTCCAAGCATCGAGGCTCAGCACTCCAAACGCGCTGATGAAAATCAACGACCTATGGGCTCCGTCTGTTACCCGAGCTTGGCGGCTCATGCCTTCACTCACACCACTGAGATCGCGAGTGTGTGGGTGCTTGTGGTTGCTGATCCTCACACTTATTTCCCTCAATTGGTATTTACGACTCATGGTAACTGTTTTCGTTGATATTTCTACACATCTTCACTCATATCTATCGCACTATGATCAGGATACAAGGCCAGTCATGTCGCTGTTTCAAGCATTCGTAAATCGCCCCTCTGTCCGTCCACAAAACGGGAAAGGTGCAAAAAAGACGTCAGTCAAACAGGAACCCGGTCTCAATAGGAAAACGTTACGAGGAAACATTTTCATTCAACGTTTGAAGGTAATCGCGAAAAGAAAATCCCGATGTCTATGTTGGGACTCGCTAGCGTTGCAGTACGTGGCCCCATTTCTCATCGAGCATGTCATTGATGATGGCCCGGGTTTGTGGATTTTCCAGATCTTTGCCGCCTTGAAGAAGTATTCGACCCGGGAGCACCGCAACGAAGACTTTAATGCTTCAGTGTTCCTGGAAGAATATAAGAAGCATACCCATCTCTGTACTAGCCGGATCATCAAGCCCGATGAATCTGGACGTCAGAAGTATCACAGCATGACAGCGCGGCTGTATCGGGAAGCAAGCAAGTAAGTCCAGCTTTCGTTACTTGCATTTCTGTGCTTACTGGATATTCCTAGGTCTACTGTCTCGTTCGCCACATTAGACCTGCCAGACATTGATGTTGATGGAATGGAGTAATAATGTACACATCTTGAACACACTTCCTTATTATAACCTCGTTATTCTAGTATTTTATGTTTGAATTAATGTTTCTTAAATGAACTGTCCCTGTTCTGATGCCCGGGTGTGTTAAAGACCTGAAAACCAGTCATATATTGCGAGCAGATACTCGTAAAATATAGCCAAAAGGACGAAAATTAGTGCCACTTTGCAAGGGGGGGCTAGAGTATCCGGCAGTATTTAGCAAAATCGGAAAAACAGCAGTGTCGAACCCAATTTTGCTAAATTTTTGTCTAAGTTACAGTTGAGGTTTTTCCTGATGAAGCATGAAGACTGCTCATCAACCGGTGGCGATGAGACGAAAACGAGCCCAATCATTGACCACTTTCTCCGAATATAGACAAATGAAGAAGAAGACTAGGAGATGAAGCGAAAGCGAAGACGAAAGGAATGTTGGAGGATGATCGGACACCAGATGACCGATATGATGAGCTGGGGGGTGGACGAAATACCAGTCTGTGTCGCTATCGCTAATCTGCGTATGAAACGCCTGAACACGTCTTATTCAATGTACTCATCACACTTTCGAACTTCTGAAATCCTAGATTTTCAATTGGCTTTGGTACCAGACACGGCAAAATTCATTCACGAAGTTTTTTGACTTATGAGAAGATTTAGATTGCCTTCGTGATTTATTTGATGATTCTGATGATGAAAAAAGTTACTAATGCATACTTTTACAGATAATTTTTGACAAACAGCCTGAACAATAGAAAGAGCAAAAGCTTTCCCTAAAGTCCATCATCATAAAGCACCACGGTCAGGGTTGTCCCAGTTTAAACAGTGCGGGGATTATAGTTGAGGGGGAAGGCTTTGTTAAATTCTGCAATAGCATCATCCTTTTGCTGGTCATCGTGGTCCTTCCACTTGACGTAGCGGTAAGCGCCCCTCTTGAGCATCTGGCCACGCATGATGGGATAGATGTTGAAGAAGTAGGGCTTGGCACAATTTAAGGCTTAAGCACGAAATAAACTAAAATTTTCCCCTTTCCCTACCCAACATATTCCTCCTCCGAATCAATCTCTACTGCACCTGAATCTGGTCTGACATCCTCCTCAGCATCTACCAATGCTTCCATCAATGCTATTTCGACATCAATTTGCACATGAGAAACTCGGCGTTGCTTGGGTACACTGAAAAGTAGTGTCTCCAAGGTAAGGTGATAACAGCTGGTTTGGTGATACGAGCCTGGAGTGAATTGAAAACTCTGCGGATATGAGGAAATGAACTATAGTACTCCCGGAGAGAGTTGGTAACAGTAGAGTTAGGGCTGTAGAGGCAGGCTGCAGTGCTTGTCGTCGCCAGTTGTTGCGACTGCTGGCCTTAAACAAAGTTAATGTTTTTATTTCTCACTAGTCGTTGCACTAGTTGTTGTGACTGCTGGCACTAAAATTTTTATTTCTCACTAGTCGATAAGCGGCCTGATTAGCCGCATAGCCACTTAAGGTTTCTCTTAAGGCTTAAAATCCTTAAGGCCTTAAGTCGTAAGGAGAACACTGACATAAGTTAACTCGGCCTTTAAGAGGCCTCGTAATTAGTAGCTAGTCCGGTAGCGGTGTAACCTATCTATCTATTTATCTATTTTTTTGCGATGCAGGCAATAAGTTCCTTCCTTCCTTCTTTCTCTGTCTACCCCGCTTGTCAGCAATATCAGGACGAGTGCCCTCGCCTCACTGTTGCTTGCCCCGCTGAATCAGTCACTGGTTCCACGGATAGCTCCTTTGTTCGTTTTGCTTGGCGAAACTTAGTCATATTTAGCTCGTCCCTCCTGGAAGTGGTCGATCCCGGGACGATGATGTACTATTTGTGTACTATTACCTACTACGTACATCGGGACACCTCCCCAGACTCCCAGCGTATCAGATATGGTCCTAGCCTGGGTAATACACTCCTCTTCCTTCTCCTTCATTATTCAGGTTCGTTAGAAGAAGGCAATAGGAACGAGGAACGGTAGTAGCGAATTTTACCGGTACAAATTAGTCAAGCATTCTGAGTGTCAAGGACGTCAACCATTAGCTACCGGAAAACTCAGGACACAATTTAATCGGATCGCCCCAGTTGAGAATGGCTCCGAGATTAGTATGGATTCTATATATGCAGGCTGTCTGTTAAACCAAATTCCCTAAGTTTTTGGTTTGATCGACGTCCGGAATGTACGATCCTTCAACATTCACATTCGTTAGAGGAAGATAAGGGCGAAGAACGCTGCAGCCAATTCTACCGGTACAAATGTATCAAGGTCAAGACTGTCGAAAATGCCTGCCAGCATGTTCATTAGCTATGTATGTACCGCGAAACTCAGAACACAATTTAATGAGATCGACCCGGTTGCAGACGGTTCCGAGGTTAGTACGGATTCTATGCATGCAGGCTTTCTTTCAATTTGACATTGACCAGCACCTACTGTTTGCCTAGTGCACAGTACAAAAAACGCGTTCTTTCAAGGATTGCAAGCATCGAGGCACCCGTCTTTCACCCGTCTTATCTCTCGATGAAACTTCAGCTGTTCTCCTTATTTTCGTTTGTCCTCCTAATATCAAGCGCCTGTCGCAGTGAAGCCCGACGTATATGCAAATGTCGACCTGGCCAATGGTGGTGTTGGCCGACAGGCTGGGACTGGGACGAATTCTCAACAAAACTGAGCACTCCAAACGCGCTGATCAAAAATCAACGACCTATGGGTGCCGTCTGTTACCCCAAAGACCCTCTCTACGACCCCGTCGCTTGTCAGTCCCTCAACTCCACCCTTCACGGATTTGACTTTGCCTTCATGTCTTCTCGGATCAATGCCACGAACTGGTACAATTACGACTCCATCATTTATCCGGATTATTTTGAGGAAACAGAGGTTGGATGCCCATACTTTCCCCTTACGCCCAGCTCGGTCTGTGAACAAGGTCGTGTTCCTCTCTACGCCGTGAATGCTTCGACAACTCAGGATATCGTCGAAGCCATCAAATTGGCGTCTAAATGGGATATAAGACTAGTCGTTAAAAACACTGGGTGAGTGACTGTTGTTTTTTCCTCAGGAACCGAGTCCCTGATCAGTTCATCGAAGTCACGACGCAATTGGTCGCGCTTTCGGTGTCAATGCTTTGGGAATATTCACTTACAATATGAAGAATTTGACTGTGCACAACAACTTTGTTCCAAAGGGCGCACCCCGTGGAACTCCGCCAGTACCTGCCATGACTGTGGGCGCCGGGGTCAACTGGGACCAAGCTTATGCTGCTGCAGACGCTGCCGGTCATACCATTGCCGGTGGTCTCTCTCCCATGGGTACCGTCGGAACTGCAGGTTGGAATCTCGGCACTGGACATAGTCTGCTTTCTTCCCACTTTGGTCTCGGTGTCGATAACAGCCTCGAGTTTACGGTTGTCCTTCCGAATGCGTCGGTGGTCACTGTGAACGAGTATCTTACTCCTGATTTGTACTGGGCTGTGAGTCTCGTCATCATATCATCTTCTTTTCCAGCAAAAGTCCTATACTCAACCTGAAAACATCCATCCAGATTCGTGGTGGAGGCGGACCCTCTTTTGGTGTTGTCGTGGATATCACCATCAAGCTTCACGAGGCGAAAAAGTACACTGGTGCTTTCTACGAAAGTTATTGCGACTCGGATACGTGCTTCCTCGAGCTTCTTACAACTTGGATGAAATACCACAATGCTGTCGCAGACGCTGGTTGGAGTGGTATCTGGCGTGAGTCATCTACACTCCTAATTTTGCCTTGAATGACCGATTTCCTTGACTCTAGCTACATGGAACCGTACTCTACACCTAACCCTTGGTACACCTTACGATGTCGCTCCCTCACCGCAAACCATCAATGTTCTTGAGAAATTCATGAACTCCTCCGAAGGGATACTTGGCAACCACGTCACCGTGTCCGAGTTCCGTCACTATGACTCGTTCGAGGACTTTTGCGAGAAAAATCTGAAACAAGACCCTACCGCCGTTGGCTTCAACATGACAGAAATCGTCTTCGGTCAGGTCCAACTCGTTACTTCTTCTTGGTTACTTCCTCGAGAAGCAACTGCTCCCGAGAATGCAGAGAAGATGGCTAAAGCTGTAGCTAGCGTTGATTCGGCTGTCGTCGTACCTTTGTGCGCGTCCCTTTCACCTTTTTAGATTTATCATTGCTAACCGCCGTCCTTTTCGTCCTTCGTCTATCGTTTAAATTATCCAGCCTCGTTGGCGGTGGTGCCGTCAGCGATCCCGCTAAGAAATCAAGTTCAGCTGCCAACCCTGCCTGGAGAAACACTCTCGTCGATATGACCATCGCAGAAACCGGAAGCGAGTTTGCTGATATCAATGTCCTCCAGAAAACGGTTCATGACGATATCGCACCGTTCCGAGCGATGGCTCCACCCCCTTATGGAGGGATGTATCTCAACGAAGCTGATATCCTCGAGGAGGAGTGGCAAGTTGCTCAGTGGGGTGAACAGTACCCTCGTCTGTTGGAGATCAAGAAGCGAATCGATCCGAAGGATTTGTTGATTGTGCGCATGGGTGTCAATTCGGAAGGGTGGGACGATGAGATTACGTGCAAAACTGTTACGACGAGCTTGACGGCTTATGCATTCACTCGCACCAAAACTGTTACGACGAACTTGGCGGCTTATGCCTTCACTCGTACCACTGAGATCGCGAGTGTGCGGGTGCTTGTGGTTGTGCTGATCCTTACACTCGTTTCCCTCAATTGGTATTTACAACTCGTGGTAAGTGTTTTCGCTGACATTTCTATACATCTTCACTCATATCTCTCGCACTATGATCAGGATACCAGGCCAGTCATGTCGCTGTTTCAAGCATTCGTAAATCGCCCCTCGGTCCCTCCACAAAACGGGAAAGGTGCAAAAGTGAAAGATAATTAGTTATAACTTCTGTACGTGTATCTAATGAAGGCTTTGTGGGCCACCGCTTCGCGTGGCAATAACGAAGCCATTAATTGATTGGAGCTTCATCGATGCGAGGATGCAACGCAGGTCTGACGGCAGACACCGGTATCGGCTTCGGATGAAAAAATAGGTGACGCGCTCTTCCACTGAGCTAAGAGGGACTAGGTAATGACGGACCCAACTTCAAGGCCGCAGTCGGGAGGGTTTGGACTGGACTGAGGTAATTTGAAACTCCCGACGCGACGCGTCGAGACAACGAAGATCGAGAATTGCCTTTGCCTCGGTGCATATTCATGTACTGAGATGAATCCGAGTCGATGAGAGGGACTTGAAGATTCATCCTACTTGCTAGATATACTTATTGCATACTTACCAGGGCACTCTATCATATAGTGACATGTAGTACAGAGCTGATTGAGACACATAGAGCTCCCTCTAGCCGAATCGAATGGCTGACCTCGTCAAGACCACTTCCTAGCAGTCTAATCTTATGACGTACTCTGCCTGAACTAAGAGGGAGTACAAGACATGCTTACCGATGTGCGGAGGTACGCTGAGTAGAATATGAAATTCCCGAACTTATCCCGACGCGTCCAAATTCCAATGTCTTGCGCCACAGGAACTACTACTTTCACAGTCAAATCGACGCGCATAAAGACAATGATTCCAAAGGAAGCACAGGTACAGACAAGCTGAAACACATCTATCATTCATGTAAGCTGTCCATCAGCCGTTCCTGCCCCTCTGCATCCGACCTCAACATAAAACTGCCACGCATCCGAGGGCCGTGTGAACTTTTTCATTTTTCTTTCCTCTTCGACGCGCAATGCGTCCAAGATCCAAAGGCCGACTACGGAATATCCTTTCCCTCTTTGCTGTCGGTTTTATTCTGTTCTACATCTCTTCTAAACGACAGTACGCTCTAAACTTGTACAGTCAATACGACGAGGATGAAGACTACAACGATGAGCATCCGTTGTTACATGGGGACTCGAAGACAACAACCCTTCCTCCTCCACTCGTAGACGTCCCTTCAGAACCACTCAAACTCCCTCCACCTCCTCCTACGCCAGAAGACCTCGAAAAACAACGTTACTTCCCGTACTGCCCTCCCTCCAAATGCGCGTACGGACACTGGATACCCCGTCCTACTCCCTTTACTACCTTTGAAGAAGCCCACCAAGCCATCCTCTTCAATAAAAACGACGCAGGGTTCAGCCTTCCTGATCCTCATCCTCCAACAGCCGAAGGCGTCGAGTACACGGAAGAAGAAAAGAAGGAAGGAGGAAGAAAACGGGTATTGGAGATGGTTAATTGGATTTGGCAGAGTGATTTCGGGGAGTTGGTCAAGTTTGACGTGGAAGAGTTTGTTGTGAGGTTGTTGAGGAGTCCTGGTGGGTTGATTATTGTCGGTGGTGAGTTTGACCCTTTGGTTTTTGGTTATATGTACGCCGAGCTAACTCCCCCCATCATGACATGGCAGACTCCCTAACAACCCAACACCTCATAACCCTCCGTCACATTTTCCTCCGCGCCGACTTCATACTCAACGAAAACATCCCTTCCTTCCCCTTCAACACCAAGACCCACCCAGACCACTTCCACCACACCGTAGCTGGAGGCGGAGGTCGAGGCGAAGGCACCCACATCTGGCAATTCGCCTTAAACGTAGACCACCCACCCTGTAAAGAACTGGTTAACCGATTCGGTATATTCCTCGAGAGAGCGAAGAGACCTATTTTGACGCATATTGTTGATCAAACGCTTATTAGTCCGGAAGAGTTGAATAAGGTGTTTAGGACGGAGTGGGGGTATGAGCATAAGCATAAGTATACGCAGGTGGAGGGTTGGGAGGAGACTGTTGCGGAAATGTTTAGGCCTAGAGAGGGGGAGAAGGAGGGGGGTGTGACGGAGGAGAGTTTGTTGGTGTTGAGTAGTGGGGCGCATGTGAGTGTTTTTTGTTTTTTAAAATTTTATTCTGAGGCTAACGGATACCTGGATATATAGTGGAGTAGAGCAGGTCTACACGGGTACAACGAACAACTTCCTACTGAGGTCTTGAGGAGGAGGATTGAGTATGCTTATGGGGAGATGGTGCGTATTCCTTATTCCTTATTCTTATTGCGTATCCTGTCCTCACCTTTCCCTTGCCTTCTCCCCCAGGTCAAATCAACAATCCGCCGTCTCTCCCCCCTCCCCCATACAACCATCTTCTTCCGCTCCATCTCCCCCGGTCACCCTACCTGCCACCTCCCATCCATCACAACCCCCTTTTCCTCACTCTCCGCTGCCAAAGAGTGGTTCTCCCAACCGGGGAACGATCAAGCAGAAGTGGTAGATTGGGATTGGGATTCTTTTGAAAGTAGGAATGAGATATGGAGGAGGAGGATTGGAGAGTACGAAAAGGACCGCACGAGGGGGGGTATAGACGATGGAAAACAAGAGGGAGAAGGAGAAGGGTTAGGGGGGGAAGTGGACGAAACGTGGTTATGGAAAGGCAAAGGCGCCCGATTTGTCTACCTTGACTTTTGGTCGATGGATTTACAAAGGATCGACGCGCATACGTTGACAGAGACGAGGAAGGGGCATTTTGATTGTTTACATTGTGAGTTTCGCTTTCTTTGCTTCTCTTTATAGGGTTTTAACTTTTGTCTCTCTCAATTTGAACCTCTGTGCTAACTATAACTCGGTCTCGTCCGCCCCCTACCTCTCCACACATCTACATCTGCATCTACAGACGCCCTCCCATACCTCCACAACCAATGGACCGAACTTTTGTTTCATAGGTTGGTTGTTGAGAAAAGGGTGGAGGAATATAGAGCGGCTAAGGAACTCAAAGAGAAGGGGGCCAGGGCCAAGGGTGAGGTCGGAGCTTAAGAACGAGTGATTGAGTTGGGTTCAATAGGTAGTCGGCTGTGGGAGGGTACATAAGGGCCGGGGGGGATGGGAGGAGAAGGGCTTTGGCTTTAGCTTTGGATAGATGGATGGACTCACCTCGTAGACTGTTGAGTGGATTCGGATTCGGATGGATTTGCTTTTGCTTTTGCTTTGGGGACCGGGTCTTGGAATTCTGTAATCTTTCCTTTCTTTCTTTCTTGGTGATACTCTAGTTCCTAGGTATCACTGTACATATTGGGCTTGTGGTGTACTTATGCACTTTGGGTTCCTTGTTGGCTGTGGGCATATGTGTATGTATGGGCTGTATGTGTGCCGGTAGGTAGACGGGTGTACATTATGATGTACGTATTTATATCTTGTTTATATCTATATTTGTAGTCTCCACCAACAACTTTACTGAACGAGCATTCAAACTCTTTGATGAAAATTTCCTGGAGAATAGAGCTAATAAATTGTGAGTCAACTTAGAAGAATGTTTTCAATGGGACTTGCCTAATTCCAGATTTGTAGAATTTATCATCTTGTTCTGATCATTGCAAATGAATGGTTCAACTACTTTGCGCAATGGCAGCCAGAAAATCCAAGGTGGAGAGATGAAGAGTACTATCAGATGGTTCTACAAGGCCATCAACTATGGAATAGTGGGCAAGCAATTGTGGAAGATGAATGAGATTCCGAGGGTAGGAGAGTCTTCAATGTGTTGGCTGATATGTAGATAGAACAACAGTGAGGTCTGTGTAGTATTTTCCCACTGGGGAAAGGTGCCACTGCTTCACATGGCAAATTACAAGGCCCATTATTGGATAAATAAAATGGTTTCGTATGCAGTAAAAAATCAGATAGAGCCCAATATCTCAATGTAACGATGCCTTCAATTATAAATGACCTTGGATTGGGTGGAGGAAGCCATAGTGATTCAGAGAGCGGCTCTTGGTGACTTTCGATGGCTACTGAGGGAAGGAAAACATGTCTGAAGCTCGTTGTGGTTGGGCCTGTAGTCGTTGACAGCGGAAAGGACTTGTGACGTACTCACATCTTATCAAGCGTCAGTTGAAATGGCAGTGTTCAGGCACTTCGGAGCGCTGAGGTGGCGTGTAAAAGTTAGAACCCGTGAGAACCTTTGGTACTCAATTGGGGGGTTGACATAAGTTAACTCGGCCTAAAGGGCCTCGTAACAGAGTATGAACCCAATACAAGAATATACTAGTCTGTAGTACTCACTCGCTATAAGTAACTCTGCATCCACGCTGATGGAGGACCACCCAAGCACAGTGATAGGTCTATATCAACAGTAGTATGTCCAATCATGCTCAAGTACGTCCGTCATACATATATATAACTGGATCATCTGAAGAAGAAAAAACTCAACTTTACAGGTACAATTCCATTGACAATGAGGTCCTCCTTTCCATTCTATCTGATATTACTTTGCGGTTTGAAGACGTTCTTGAACGTCTTCCACTTCGCGATTGGTTCACATTACTGTACGCCCGCTATCTGCGTACATGCAACGCGAATTATGATCGGGGTGATTTTCTCAACACGTTCACATTTCCGGAGATCTACCTTAGAGATATACTCAACACACACCAGGCCCTAGGCACAGAAATCCATATGCTGGGGCCATCTCAATGGCGTTGGTATCAAGTGTTAGGTGGCCGATTGAAAAAGGCCATTTTGTGGCTTGAGGGTTTGGAAAAGCGCGCTCATCATGGTATGCATGTCGTGATGACGGATTTTTGCAATCAAAAATGTCTATTTCAGACAGACATACTTGCAGAGTCCCTCCTTTTTTGAGTTTCCACCCTTCTCACTTTATTTTCTCATTATTCTTTGGCACGTACTTTCAATTGACATGTTGTAGTACGTGTACTCCAGACTCCACTTAGATTTCATCCAGAATAGTTTCCAGCTCACATTGAGCATGTTATGCAGTGTAAATCCAGCTCAATATCTAGTTCAATATCCAGCTCCATATCCATCCACTCGTAAAGACACTGGCCATTTGAGTCGGTAAGTGATATATTAGTCAATATTCAGAGTCCCGCTCAATATCCAGTTCGATATCAAGCTTCATATCTGTCCACTCGTGTAAAGACACCAGCCAGTTGAGTCGGTAAGTGATATATTAGTCAATATTCAGAGTCCCGCTCAATATCCAGTTCAATATCCAGCTTCATATCCATCCACTCATGTAAAGACACCGGCCAGTTGAGTCGGTAAGTGATATATTAGTCAATATTCAGCTTCATATCCGTCCACTCGTAAAGCAGTCTCTACACCAGTCAGTCCAGTCTGTAAGTGATATATTTTTTTTTTCACCACTGGCTTTCAATCCAGTCCTTTATCCAGCAGGTTCCAGCTTTGCCTTAGTACACCCTCTATAAAAGCCAGGCATTATCTCTTAATTCCCCAGTACAACCCATTTTCTATCTTCAGCGGCACCTGTACCTCTTTCTCTTCTAGTGCTACATCCACTATGGTGCCTTGCTCACCAGGTGAGCAACGTGATGAGCGTAGGATGCTCAATACTCCACGCCCCTCAGTAAGCCTTTCCCTTCTCACCTTATTTACACTTCTGATACAATTGTCGGTTGTCTTTGCAGCGAGGACAACAGCTTTCTGTGAGTGCTTATTCCTATCATTGGTCTTCAGTTCTGACAGGTCCTAGGTTGTTCCACCAACTCCCCAACTCAATGATACTCCCAGCCCAGTTCGGTCAGCTCCAGCTCCCAGTCAACGCAGAATTGTGCGTACCATATCAGTGAGTCTGTCTTTTCTATCCTTCATTAGTATAACTAATTCAAAGATGTTTCAATACTAGGTTGTTGTTCCTGCAGCCAGTCCGGAGCTGTCACCTCATCCTCACACTCGAGCTCAGACTCTCATATGTATATCGGATGATGTACTCAACCAGAATCCAACCTCATCACTGAGTTCCTCCAATACACAGGTCTCCAATCCGCCAACTCCTCCAGCTGGTGGAACTCAGGCTGTCCGCAGAAGCCCACGGCTGGTCGCTAACCCCACTATTGTTGTAAGTAACATTCCTTTGTGAGTACTGCTATGCTAAATACATTTTTCCCTCAGGAGCGGCTTCAACTGTCAACCAATCAGGTGCTCTATCTTGTTCAATCTGCCCGTCTAGCATGTATGCGGTCTCGGAGTTCTGCCAGTACTGAGACTTCATCCAGTCGTAAACGGCGCCGCCCTAGGTCGAGTGCTCAAGTGACTCCCAAAAATCTCAGTGTTCCTGCCACACCTAAATCCCTCTGACACTTTGTAGATGGATTTATGTACGCCCAGTTGAGTAAAGCCCCACCTAATCCATTTGGTAAGTCCACTAGTAGTCATTTTACTTAGCGTTGATGTGATACTTATGACTGCCTTCAGCTTCAATTGTGCAATCCAAAAAAGGTATATCTATTCATCTGCTTTGATTTAGTAAACCTTAGTATTAACCCATTTAGGTCGCCGTCCACCACCAAATTCTCCGGAATATGATGAGGATGAGGATGACTCGGAGGCGGAAGATGATGCACGTAGCAACTACTCCACTGACCCTGATCGTACTCCGATCAAGGCTAGTACTAGTGGTCTCAACGTATTTTTGTAAATTTGTCTAGTCTATAAGTTTGATCTAGCATAGTGCTTAAAAACACGAACGCGATAACATGCACATCATTATTGAAACACTTCAACGCAAGCCAGGCATCTCAAAATACACAATGCTTCTTGATTATCTCTGCAGCCGACGCAAAACTGTCATTCATGTCCAAACCATTCCCACCGCATACAAAATCTTCGAATTTCTATGGAAACACATTCCCGAAGGTCATCGTCCTCTTCGTTGCCCCACGCTTTATGTCCCGATGATTTCAATCGCAAGACTTTCCATCTCATGGACACGGATCCACTCCTTCAAGTGATCCATGCCCCATCGGGACAGTCCTCCAAGTTGATGGTGGTAGCGGCGCAACCACACGTCAGAAGGAGGTAGAGGGATGATGGGTAGAGGAGTGTTTCGAGCCCATATCTTGCGCAGTTTTCGAGGTCTTGACATTTCGTTATAAACCGTTGAGTGGCTCTGGGTGAAATTAAGGAGCAGAAAAAGTGGCGACGCAGTCAGGATGTGTGAGGCGGAGGAGGACCGGCTGTGGGATTATTCTTAATTAGCTAATAACTCGCTGACACAGATCAGCCCTATTTCAAAGTTCCAGACTACATACATACACATGAAGTGAAGAGTATGTATCGTCAGTCTGGTTAACGAGACTATGTGTGGAGGGATTTCCTGTAGGGCTGGGAACTGTACCCATATACGGGTACGACTGTATAAAATACGGTCGTATTTTTTACGGACATGCCGAACCCGTACTGTTGCCTTGCAGAAAAAGTCCTCGACGGTACGGGTACGGGTCGTATACTGTATCATATACCGTACTTACGGTCAGTGAATAGAAAATCCATCATCAGTCAGGCATGAAAACAATCGCGTATCTTGAGTATATTTCATTGATATTTCAGGTCTGCATGTGTGTGGAGAAAAATTCCTATTAAGGTATCACTGGGGTGAGAAGAGGCAACGAATCTCCATGATATGATCCAGCTTCTGTCCTAGAGTAAAGCAGAAAAATGCAGTCAGTCCCAACAGTCATCCCCGCCTGCACTGGGACTCACTGTTCCCTTTTTGACGATGTCACAGTCATGTGAAAGCGTTACAGTTGCCTTATAAGGCTAATGTGTCACCTACCCGTATCACGGTCGTAAAGACCGTATTCAGTACGGTCTGATACGGGTCAGACCATACCGTATACCGTACCGTCTCGACCTCAGCTTGGAGTGAACACGGTACGGATATGGACCCGTATGTACAGTACCCGTACTCCGTCGATGTACGGGTACGGCACCCAGCCCTAATTTCCTGTTTGCACCACTGGTTTGGTCCTTTTTGATTCTCAGCCCTCGTTATTCACCACTAGGGACGTGAACAAGAAAGGCGAGGATAGCTGTTGGAGAAGGAGGATGTAGACTTCAGGAGGAGTCCGGGGACACAGTCGGTTGTACAGACAGTGAACTGCGTGTAGAGTAAAATACCAAGTCGTTCCCCAGAGACGACAAAGTAGATGATGAAATGAAAATAAAAGAAATACTCACCTAACCCGAAACGTTGTTCTGAGTTTAGAGAGTCGGATAAAATAGTCGTTCGTCGACGACACACTAAGCGTACTTGTCTCGTTGACCAGTAGACTGTGAGTGTAAGAGAAAAAGAGGAGATGATTCCCACATCCGCAGACGCGCGCTACTAAATAATACATGTGACCGAGAATACTAAAATACGGAAGACACGTCGAAATTCCTTCAAGTCCTCAGAGACGGGCTGACACCAAGACGAATCCACTTCAATCTACGAAGGCGGTCCCCCAACGCCCTCGGAGAAGCTTCAGTGGGCCGATCTCTTTGAACCATCCAGTCCTCCTCGACGTCTTCATACAACTTTGATCACCACATGCGCAAGAAAGAAATGAGAGAAAAACATAAAGAGTCCAGAACAGAGCTTCCTCAGACTACGCGATCCCAATCCTAATCTCCCTTCTTCTATCGGTAAACGACATAACGGACGGCCACGGTATGTTACTGCTATAAAGCAGTAAAGAAGTCGAATGAATAGGAAAAGTGTAATCGTCGTGTGCTTGTCTTCTATGAATGATGTTGAATAAAAAAACTAGAGGTAGGGGCGTTCTACCTGGCAGGCAGGTAGTACGTCCACAGTGACCACAACCACTGAGTCCGACCTCGGGCTCGGAGAATAGAAGAGATAATCAGAAAGAAATCATGGACGGAAGACAAAAGGAGGAATGAAAGGCATAGCTCTCGAAGGGCTCCAATCAATTAGCGACTTGAACCGGTACAAGCCTTTCTCGTCGTCTCTGTAACCTGTATAGATTATCAATGGCGCTCCGAAAGGATTATTAGTAGTTGTGTAATCGAAACGAGGAAGAAACGGATCGCGAGGAAGATTAAAGTGAGGTTCAGAATGATAGTAAACACTGCGGTAGGAAAGAGGACGGATAATCGGCTTCGTAAACGGATAGGGAAAGCGAAGGTTGTAAAGCCAATCAATACGCATCTCCGCATCAAATACCCAGAAGTCGTTGAAAGAAGGAAAAGATTTAACGAGCGCACCAAACTTTTCCCTAGACAGATACCATATATCCCTTCGGTACCGCACAACGCGACTCTTGGGATCGTCTTCCACTACCCACCAACATTTGATAATCTCTTTCTCGAACGCGAAACGGTCCCATGAGAACATCCTTTTAGATCCCTTCTCTAGTATCACGCCTTCCTGCTCCCAGTTAGAGAAATCAAATCGAGAAGCGAAACGTTTGAAGACGTCGGCACTAAAAGGGTTTGTACCTCTCATCTTGTATCGAGATGGAATGTGACCGTGCAGATGGAACGACAGAAATTCATCCATAGTCAAGAGGTTATCTCTCGACCATTTCCGAATTGTGAAAGGAAAGGTACGCTCTTCCCCACCCAGTGTACAAAGAATCTCCGCATCATACTCAAACAACATTGCAAAAGAAAACCGAAATTCCCTCGTCAAAGGTATCGGATCAATGAACGAACCCGTCTCATGCCCCTCCAACATAAAAGAATCGAATCTGTCCCTCACTTCACCACCAAAATGCCATTGTAGTTGTGGGGTCGGATGAAATCCAGCGGTTACTCGGAATGGAGTGAAACGACGAAGAGGAATGTGAGAGTGAGGAACGTTAAAAACACCAGTATTCCACTCCCTCCCAGGTATCGTGTCTTCCATCAAACTTTCCCTATGACAGTCGTCGCACTGCTCATAGACGCCGTCATGCACCTTCCCACAATCTTCACAATTCAAACTCCTGGTATGCAAACTCGGGTCATCCATCTCGACAATCCTCGTTCGCATAGACTTGGGAAAGCCCATCAGAATCGTCACCCAAGGTTTGTGAGCTACCTCTCCCATCGGATAATTGCAGAAAGAAAGATCATGGGGAACACCATCACAACAGCCATATTCGAAAGAAGATACCGCTGTTAAAGTGCAAGAAGGGATAGGAAGATACGGAACGCATGAATATGGATAAGGAAGATTAAAAGTATTGAACTCAAAAGAAACATCACCCTCAATTCTCCCCGTTTGAAAAGCGAAAAGATAAATCGTAGAAGTATAAGAAAAGGTGTTGCAAGGAAACATACGTGGCAGAAAGACAGTCTTGGATCCTTTGTTCATTACCACCATGACGCACTCGTCGTCAACGTATCGCTCAGGTGTCAATAAAACAGCAGTCGTTGATCCTCTAGATGTCTCCACCATCAGGAACTCTTCATCGAGGTATTGCTGGTGCATCTGTGGCAGTTTGTACAAGATTCGAAACGAAAGCGAAATAAGAGAGGAAAGAAGGAGGAGGAAACCCGAACGAAGGAGAAAAGTATAAAAGAGAGAAAGAGCCCATAACCCAATTCTAAGAAAGTAATCAAAGGCACACTCAGCTAGTCATTCCCGGAACGACAACGTCCGGTACACCGATTCCGAACTCAATTTTCCTTTTCGTACTTCTTCATGTAAGTCTAACCTGTAAGAGAAGGAAATAAGCTGCTTTGCCTCATTGAAAGATGCAGATAAGAGAGAATCCAAATTAGAAACTTTGGCTTGACGCGACTTCAGTTTAGTAGGGATCCTCGTTCTAAGCGTCTGGTATTCAGGTCGAAAGTAGAAGAGACGAAGCCACTGTTTGTTGACGTGTCCGTTTATAACTGTCCCGTCTAACTCCCTAAGAACATACGATCCATTCCGACGTTTCTCGTGTACCACGTAAGGCCCCGAATAAGTCCAATCGCCCTTGTTCCCATGAACCATTTCGAGTTGCGATTCCCTGAGCCATACATACATACCCTCCTCGTATTCATGGAAGTCGTACCTATTCCCATACCTCTTCGCTTGATCATCTATTGCCCGTTGACGTGATTCTCAAACCTTCTGATAGGCCTCTCGTAGCTTGGGATCTTTACGTTCCAATTGTAGAATCCTAAGTGCAAGAAGTTCAGTAGTAGAGGACACTTTATCCCAATCGAGCATTTGCCAGGTACATTCAGTAAAGTCGAACGACAAGACAGGATAGACTCCGTAAAGAAGATAATAGGGAGCGTACCCTGTCGACCTCGAGGCTGTAATTCGAATCGCAAATAACGCGGGAGCTAGAAGCTGCGGCCATCTCCCTATGGCATCCCCACAGGCTTTAACTATAGCCTCCACTAAAGGAATGTGAGCTCGTTCTACCACGCCATTACCTTGCGGATGATAAGGAGTTGATACCATGATAGTACAGTTGTACTGTGTCTTGAGTAATTCTCTAACTTCTTTTTGAAATTCCGAACCAGCATCCATTGATAGAACAGGTATACAACTGAAACGACAAATCAGTTCCTCATAAATGAATTTAGCAACAGGAGCCGCTTTGAGAACTTTCAAAGCCCTAGCTTCTGGCCAAAGTATATTCGGTTCCAGAGCTTGAACGATGTAATGAAAGTCACCTATCCCTGGTGGCATGTGAATACAATCTAGATTGAAGTGTCGTAAGAGTGGTGATTGCCAGGATATGTTGTAAGGCACGACTGGAAGAGGCTTGATCAGTTTCTGACATTCTATACAAGACCTCACGAAGAAAGAGATGTCTTCAAACATATTCGGCCAGTAGAACCTGTCTGATAAATGTTTGTAAGTAGCATCTCTCCCTCTATGTCCCGTCTCATTGTGTGCTTCTGCCATCAGCTCGGAACGCCTCGTTTGCGACTCGATCAATAACCTCGGAACTCCGTCAGAGTTCTTTTTAGGTAACATCCAAAGCCGTTCGTCTCTCAGGAAGAACCTTCTAGCTCCTTTATAGAAACGCAACTTCTCTTTATCCGTAACATAATGAGATGGGACTACACCTGTATTCAGGAAACTCTTGATGTCCGACCATTGGTATGACGTTTCTTGATCCCTAACCTTGAACTTGTGCCCGGCTTGTACCTCGAACCCTATAGAAGAACATGTTTTATAGTCAGTTATTCCAATTGTAAACGTCTCTCCTCCCAAGACAAACTCTTCCTCCCTCTCTATGCCCTTCTTCCTTGTAAGGAACTCTGGTAGTTGTCTAGAAGTATCCTTATGCACTGATCGTAGTAACGAGTAAGATAAAAACGAAAAAGGCGCCTTGGGGTCAACGAAATTGATGTCGACCTCGGCATCATCAAAAGTAGGCAGGATAAACAAAACCGATCGGTGAAGGAACAGTGCACTCTTCGCTACACGCCACGACTCATTCCAGCCCGTCGAAAATCTGACTTCCAGAAAAGAAAGTAATGTAAGAAAAGATAAACTCGCCGACGAAACGACCTCGTAAGATCCCGAGTTTATGTATGCATCAAGAAATTCGGATTGCTCCTGCTCCGGCTCTATCTTCTCGCCAGGAACATGAGGGCGCCTCGACAAACCATCCTCTGCTTGGAACGAAGTCGCCGGCACATGTTTACACTCAAAAGTGAAAAGACGAATCCAAGATACCCATCGCAAAACGGGAGCGTTAGGGACATCGTCAGGTTCCCTGAGCATTTTAGCCAAAGACTTCGCATCGTGAAGTAAACGAAAGTGACAACCCCACAATCTGTGTCTGAGGTCCTTCAGAGCTCTGTACACATCATACACCTCCATCTTAGGCTGACCGTAGTTCTGCTCTCGTTCATTAAAGGTACAACCCCCAAAACCAGCCGGCTTCACCACCCCATCTCTGACCTGAGGAAACGTCCAACCTGCACCCATCCACGAAGAATCCACCCCCAATATGATCAGTCCTTCATCCGAGTCTCTGGGCAGGCGTGAAACCTTCTTCGCCGCCACATAGTCAATGAGGATAAGCACTGGGGCAGACGTCACTCTTCTCTTCAGTTCCTCAAACGCATCCAACGCATCTCTCGGGAAAAAGAACACAGCTCCCACTACCACGTTTCTCGTTAAGGCCGTCAAAGGTTTTGCCACAATGGCATACCCTCGTATCCATCGACGTCCAGTACCAGCCACACCTAGAAATCCCCTAACCTCTGGAACACAGGTGGGAATCGGCCAATCCACAATCTTTCTAGTCATTGTAGGTGACATTATCCATCCTTCCAGCGATACCACCGTCCCCACTATGGCCAAACGAAATGCTGCCAAAACCGCCTTCGTCCCTGAAGCCGTCACCCCGCCTTCAATGAACGTTCCAAGCAGCAAGTCCATGTTCTCCAGATATTCCCAGACAAAACGCCGAATGGCAATGGACCCAACTACTTCCTCATCATCATATCTCGATCTTGGACCCTTGAGGCCGCAATCGTCAATAAAAGCATGGGCGATATCATGAACGGAACTGAGAATATGATCTATGCACCTTTGAAATTCCTGAACCGAGTTTGTAAAACCTTGAACTAGTGTAGTCTGTTGACGAGCGCCCAATGGAGTGTGAAAAGCCTGAAGAGGTCGAGACTTCACCGAAA
Source organism: Tetrapyrgos nigripes (assembly GCA_013368315.1). Taxonomy (NCBI): domain Eukaryota; kingdom Fungi; phylum Basidiomycota; class Agaricomycetes; order Agaricales; family Campanellaceae; genus Tetrapyrgos; species Tetrapyrgos nigripes. Next base: position 133,844 of record JAACJM010000099.1, on the reverse strand, counting down.
CCCAGCGAGCGTCAAACCCTGAAAACAGATCAAAAAGGCCGTAAATGGCGTAACCTAGAAAGTCTTCAGCGAAATCATTGACATTTGGAGGCAAAGCCGCATCCTGGATGGTAACTGCATTCAGCTCTTCCAAGTTAACAACCAGCCTGACACCAGACTTTTTCGCGACTGCAAACATAGAGGACCTGTAACTTGAACAAGTCGGCTCAAACCGTCCTGCCACTTCACCTTTCCTAATCTCCGCTTTGACGTCCTCCAAGATAGCTCTTGCACATGTGATGGGCAGCTGCTGCCAAGGCGTGTGTTTGATGGTCGCTATTTCGTAGTCGGGAAAATACTCTCTGGAAAAAGAACCACGCTCGGAGTGCTCGAAGGCGAAAGCATCCTCCCGATTAGTGATTACCCAAGCTAGTAGGTCAAGTTCGGAAGGTCTGAGCACCCCGGGCTCGATTTTAGCTATCATAGCTTCAAACCGTTCCCGGGTCACCCGTTGTCCGAACTGAAGTTGCTGCCAGGGGATAGGGTCAAGAGGAAGCTGAAGACGCACCGGGCTAGGTATAGACTTGAATTCCTGAGCAGCGGGATTCGGCATGTACGTTGGTACTGGCCTATACTTTCGATCTACGGGTTTGTACCGTCTCTTTGCCATAGGCAATTTTTGGGTAGAAGAACCCGCCGTCGAAGTCAAAAACGTTGGAGAAAAAGGCCTAGATCCATCAGAAGAAGACTGTGATGTCCTCCAAATACTAATTGCACGTAAAGGAGATAACTTCAACTCCGTCTCTCTACGCAGTGAGAATAAATCCGCCTCATCATCGATAAAAGAGGCCAGAGCGAGAGTGCGAGGTTCGGTAGAAATAGTAGAAACACTCCGAGAATTAAAATCATCCAAGAAAGGCAAACCAGAAATAGAAAGAGAAGAAACAGTAGACGTGTTGAGCATCATCGCTTTGAACGTCCAAGGAGAGAGTCTAGCTGAAGACAGTGTAACACCTGTCGCCAGCACATACGATCCAATGAAATCAATGAAAGAAGAATCAGAAGAAGGAGAAAGTTGTGAAAGTGTATCAAAATCATCATATGCAGGATTGCCCATGAGGGCTTCTAGAGACCTCCCAAACACTACAGGAGCCGCCAAGAAGGTCTTCGACGGTCCCTCATTCAAAAACCCTGACTGCGAGCCCCAGCCGTCACTATCTCTTCGACACCTTCAGTGTCAAAATAGTCCTCAGGTCCATCATAATCCGAGACTTCGGCAATTGGAGACAACACATGGCTCGACGTAGCCTGCGACAAAGGTGGGGAAGAAAAGGCAGTACCATGCGACTCCGCGGAATGATGAGGACAGGGACCTGACGATGACGGGCTTCCTCCGATGACCGAAGTATTCCTAGGGTCTTCTGGATCTGCAATGTTCACCATGACTGTTGGACGTCTCTCCTTCTCTGCATCTTTCCACAAGAAAAGCTTCACTGAGCCTATCCTGAAGTAATCAATCCTGCAGGCGTACCACTGCAAAAACGGTTGACCCAGAATGATATCATATCTGTCCGCAATAGGATGGCGACAGACAAAGACGTGATGCAGAAAATCGTGCGACCCCAACTGTATAGGCACATCCGTCATCACTCCAGCAAGACGTTCAGGGCCTCCGTGTATCCCCTTGAGGGACTATTTCATTCCCTCAAAATCCAACGAGACCTTCCCTTTCTCTGGAACATCTGGCCCTGCCACATTAAGCTCTGACCCCGTATCTATCATGGCACGAAATCCTACTCCATTTATCTTCACCTCCATCACACCAGTTACCATCGCAAAGAACTTCTTAACCGGCATACAAAGGATAGCTGAGGAATAACGGACCAGGAAATCCGCCAACTGTTCCCTATCACAGTCCATGTCGACCAAGAGGTCTTTGGACACCCGAGGATCGTTGCCACCACCAACCAAATCAAATTAAGAAAGAGCAGAAGTACTCGCCTCTCAGTTCCCAACATATTCCCTCCTAGTCCTCATAGACTCCGTCACAATCTTCTGTAGAGTCAGGCTCCCTCCAATCAACTCTTCGATGGTGACTGACACTTTCTGCTTGAGGAGTTTCTCCCATACGTCTCTAGCTTGGTAATTCTCCTGCAAGTCCGACGTAAAATGGTATTGAGGCCCTGATGGAGCAGTTTTTCTAGCATCGTCTCTCATCTGTACATCCTGCGACTGAGTCGACGTTGGTGGTCGTCCTGACTTGTTAGATGGTTGCGAGGCCTTCCATCCATCTTGGCGGTTGATTGGGTTAGAAGGAGGCGGGATATCCGTCATGGAAGTGCGATTTCCGGATTGCTGAGGCTGAGGAACGGGTTGAGAAGGTGCTGGAGTCGTAGCCGCTCGAGGTTGCTGAAAGGATTGCGGAACAGGTCCTGGCTGGTTGACCTCAGTCGCCTTCTGTTTGCCTTTGTCCGGTCTGGCCATCGGGTTGTAACGGTTCGAGGTATCTGTCCCAGAACGCAGAGCAGGGTCAGCAGTAAAAGTGTCCTCAGGAAAGGACGTCAACGCGAACGCAGCTCCTCCTAGAATCGAATGCCCAAATCCATCTGACAATCCTAAACACCCTACCGTACCGGAATGCGAAGGTTGATGGGGAGGAATATCCCTCTTAAACTCTGTACCTCCACTACTGCCAGCTACCGGAACATTCTGTCCTTTAGACGTAGCTCCAACATTGCCTGCAAGACTTTGCAAATACGCGGCCAACCCTCCTGACTGTCCATCTGGTACCTGAGGCAACTCATCCCCGTTAGGGAGAGTATACCTCCTCTTCGACAGGCTATAGGCTATCAGCCTCTCGTTCACCAACCCCTCAGTAGCAGGACATCTATTCGGATTGTTTGCAAAGGTATGGAACATACCGCATACGAAGCAATAGCGAGACACCGTAGGATCCATATTACCTCCCCGTTGAGAGATAGCTGACTGGTTACTGGCTTGTAGCGCTAAAGTTAGTTGTTCCAACTGACGCGTAATACTTTCCATGTGAGTCCTATACCTATCTTCGGATCTCATATTGCCATTGTTGTTGTTAACACCTGTCTGGGTAGTCGTAGCTGGTGCTGCCGTTTGTTGGACCACTGGCTCGGTAGTTTCTTCCTCGTTCTGATCCTCGTCTTTGTCGTCACGGTCCCAAGGACAATAGAGAAGAGACGTTGAAACGAACTTCGTGTATAGGATAGTTACCGATTCCTGTATCGCTGGAGGTTTTGCGTTGGTACGCTGGGTTTCTGGTACCTGTTGATCAAACCACTGCTTGAGGCCTTGAGGAATACCTGCGATAAAATAGAAGCTTATGGTTTCTTGAGTCATCCGTTTCTTTTTCAAAAGGCGAGAAGCATAATAAAGAAATTGTTGACGGTACTCATCAATGTCCTTCTTGGACGTAAAAACCCCTGTTTCGCAAACTCGTTTACAGAACTTCTCCAAATCCCTTTGAGTTATCTCCTTAGGATCCGATGCCGACGCATACAATGACTTGAGCATACTAGCCGCCTTGTCCCAAGTTCGTGTGTCGACCTCGTTCTCTTCCAGATCCCTGTCGAACTCTGGGAGATACCTGATTACATCCTTGACCTTTGGAGAAGCGTAAGTTATGATATAGTTGACGAGCTTATCCTTTTCTGTAATCCCCACTCTGATTCCATGAGCGACGATCTCGTCGAGATAGTCCCTAGCATTCTTCCCATCGAAGTATGGGGCTCCGGCGTCTTGGCGACCGGCATCGGGACTGTAAGAGTCGGTGGAGGCGTGTCTGTCATGTTGGAATTGTTAAAGGCATTTTCTGGAATGAAGGTCGGTTCTTGTATGGAGTTTGAAGAATTTGACGTTGAGGATGACGACGGCGTAAGCGAGGTGGGCATCAAAGGTGGTGCTGATGACCCTGTCGAGTTTTCGGTAATGGCGGGCAAACATGCAAGGGTGAGCTTGCGAAAAAGCTCGGCGAGACTGGAAATGCGTGAAATTGGTATAAAAGTGGTGACAACTCACTTTTAGGTCTGAAAACACGGAAAACTGTATCCCCTGCAGTGGTCACCACTGGAGAAGGAGGATGTAGACTTCAGGAGGAGTCCGGGGACACAGTCGGTTGTACAGACAGTGAACTGCGTGTAGAGTAAAATACCAAGTCGTTCCCCAGAGACGACAAAGTAGATGATGAAATGAAAATAAAAGAAATACTCACCTAACCCGAAACGTTGTTCTGAGTTTAGAGAGTCGGATAAAATAGTCGTTCGTCGACGACACACTAAGCGTACTTGTCTCGTTGGACAGTAGACTGTGAGTGTAAGAGAAAAAGAGGAGATGATTCCCACGTCCGCAGACGCGCGCTACTAAATAATACATGTGACCGAGAATACTAAAATACGGAAGACGCGTCAAAATTCCTTCAAGTCCTCAGAGACGGGCTGACACCAAGATGAATCCACTTCAATCTATGAAGGCGGTCCCCCAACGCCCTCGGAGAAGCTTCAGTGGGCCGATCTCTTTGAACCATCCAGTCCTCCTCGACGTCTTCATACAACTTTGATCACCACATGCGCAAGAAAGAAATGAGAGAAAAACATAAAGAGTCCAGAACAGAGCTTCCTCAGACTACGTGATCCCAATCCTAATCTCCCTTCTTCTATCGGTAAACGACATAACGGACGGCCACAGTATGTTACCGCTATAAAGCAGTAAAGAAGTCGAATGAATAGGAAAAGTGTAATCGTCGTGTGCTTGTCTTCTATGAATGATGTTGAATAAAAAAACTAGAGGTAGGGGCGTTCTACCTGGCAGGCAGGTAGTACGTCCACACTGTGTAGTGGGAATAGTGGTTAAGGCAGTTATCAGACTTATTGGTAGTTTCTTCCAGAAAAAGTTAAATGCATACTAGTTAGAGTTCTTGCTGATGCGTCGGTAGTTTAAGTTCTTGTGGGAATAGACTATTGTCACTGATTGATCATTTGGTCTTCACCGTGATGCCAAAATGATACTTCAACATAGAAGAAGACACCATGTGGTCCTGTAATTCAAGGTTTGATCTGGTTTGATGATTGATCCTCTGGTAGTCTAAGTGGCATTACATGTGGTGGGTTCAAGATTGATCTCAATTGATCATTTGGTCTTCACCGTGATACCAAAATGATACTTCAAGTAGTAGAAGAAGAGCTGTCATGAACACACCACCCTGCTATGTTCAAACGACCAGGCAAGATTCCCCAGCTGCAATATTCGCGCCAAAGTGACTTTACTCCATCTCTTATTCCAAATCCTCTGAGTCAGAGGACACAGTCTGATTCTGAGTCTTTCATAAGACACACCACTTATACTCAACAAAATGATGGCCAAGTATCAGTACAATCCACATTTCCATCCTCTGCTCATAGTAGTGTAGGGAGCTTCCACTCCAACCCCTTCATGGACAACCCCATCACCCATGTCCTTGACGAGCCTACCCCCCCATACCTCAAGCTATATGAGGACACCATGAAAAACTTTGACCAAATCTCATTTTTGGACCCAAGCAACATTGATCAACCTGATGTGAACATTAATGAAGAAACTTCAGAGCAACAAGTACACATTCACCATCACAACTCTGTTCGTACTTACCTTCCTTTGTACTTACCTTCAGTTATGAGATGGGTGTACTAACTCTTGAATTTTGTAAAATTTCTATAGGATCATCCACTGCAGACATGGTATCAGCATCATCGAGAAGACTTCCTGTTTGCTCTACTGCGGAATGAGCATTGCAGGTCCACTGGATCTTCTGCCGGATTTCAGTGTCAGTCTTGTTGTAGGATGTCTTCAGTTGTGTATCGTTGTACCAGCTGCTTTGATCTTCGTGAGATGTGTGGCCCATGCATTACATATTTGCATCAGGTATTACCATTTCATAGAATCCAGGTAAGTCATTTATTTTCTACTAGATGTAAAGATGCTACTAGACTTCATAGATATGGAATGGAGAGAACCAGTTCTGGAAAAAAACATCCTTAGCTGATGCTGGATTACGTATTCAACTTGGACATACTCCCAATGACCTATGTAACAATCCTCAACCTTCTTCAGGAGACTCCTTCGTTGTTGTAGAGAGTGACAGGATTCATACAGTCCGACTTGACTTTTGTGGGTGTCAAGGTGCTCCAGAACGTAATGCTCAGCTTCTCCAACACCGGTTGTTCCCTGCTACAACGGAGAATCCAGAGACTGCTTTTACATTCCGATGCTTGGAGGTCTTTCAAATGCTCAATTTCATGGGCAAGATCTTGGCATTGGATTTCTGGCACTCCCTTGTCCGTTTGACTGATAATTCTGGATCAGTCCATGTTCCTGTAGGTCTGCTGTTATATGTATGGGGTTTGGCTGATGTTGCATCAATAGGATCGTTACTGAGCATTCTTAAGGGTTATTAGAGAATGGTGTTATCTTAGAATGATGAAAAGAGCAGGACAGGGTCACGATGAACGTGGAACTGCTGGGACGCTTGCTGGTGAATGTGCCATACTATGTCCTGCCTGCCCAATTCCTCAGGTCAATATCCCTCAAAATTATCAGGATGCACCTGATAGGTATGTTTATTTTATTTCTGGCCCTGTTTGACACCTCATTTGATGTTGATAGGTGGAAGTACAGCCTTTTTGTTGGTGTGGATGCCAACTTTGTCTTGAAACGCCTTGATATATCCAGTGAGAGTAGGGATCCAGCATTGAATAATGGATCAGCATATTTTGTGGAGAATCTGCATATATGCATTTCCTTCACTGCTACAGTGCCATTGTATCTCAGGATAAATCTCACTGCAACGAACATAATGCCACAAAGCTTGCACTATCCAAGGGAGGGAAAGGGATAGCTTCCACTGGTGTTGCTACCATAGATTGTGCCAGACATGACATGAAACGACCAGTATCAGTAGGAGATCTACAGAAGGGGGAACGGTATGAATTATTCTAATTATTCTTTGTGACTGTCCAATTTACTGAACAATACAATAGATATGTCAACATTGACTATCTGTTCATGTCAAGCATGAAACACAGCTCTCCACAAGCAGTAGTTACCTCCTATGACACTGCATGCATCTGGGGGATCAAATTTTGGAACTGCCGATCTGTCTATGATCAAGTATACCATCCAGACCCTTTGCAAACTTATAGATTCCTGGTACCCAAATTCCATCTCAAGGCCCATAAATTATGGTGTCAGGTTTGTCCTTTAGATGATTCTGGATCACTGTGATACTTAGAGCTATGCTCTCTTCTAGGTCCGCTTCTCATTCAATTTCACACCTCTGGTGGGAAGAACTGATGGTGAAGCACCAGAAAGAGGCTGGTCTGCCATTAATGCTGTATCTAGAAGCACCAGAGAGATGGGGCCAGGCTCTAGGCGAGACACGCTTGATGACATTTTTGGTGATTGGAACTATCGTAAAAGATTGGTACTACGTAAGTATTTAAACCCCTGAATTATTGATTTTCTTTTCCAACCTTTCTGTATGCAGCAGGCACACTGCTCAAGAAATTCAAGGATGCGCTATCCCAACAAGAGGATCACACTCTAGCTTTTAAGCTCATGACTATGGCTTTACCTTCAGAATTGATTGCAAGGCTTGAGCAGGCTATTTATGCTTGGGAGATGAATCCAAATGGTTCAGTGAATCCATTTGAGCCCAAAGAAAAGCGTAAGTTACTTTTCAGCTCTTAAATATGACATGGTTTGAATGATGAAGACAGCTTATTCTTTGAGCTGTGTGAGGTTGGAACTGGCCAAGGAGGATGAAGCTGACAAGGAGCAGGAAAAAGTCCACTCAATTTCTTTTCGGACCATGATCATGAAGGGAATATCACTGGAAGAAGAACAGTAAGTTCTCAATATTAAAAGAATAAAAAGCTAATTCATTGTTCAGAGCCTATCTTGCAATGGAGGACAGTCAAATAAAGAGCAGTGCATCAGACATACAGAAGGCAAAATATATTGAACGAGCCACCCGTTTGCGACAGAAGATTGAAGCCTTCTTTGAGGTCCAGCATATCTATATGCCCCGATTGGGATATATTCGCAGTCAAGAAAGGCAGGAAGCTCAATCAGAGATCCCTGTTCATGCCATTCCACTAATGCTCCCTTCATACTGTGTTCCATCCAACAAATTTGATCCTCAATTCTTCAACTCAAAGTTATATGTCTTGGAGTTCAGAGTCCATCGTGCCGAGGCTCATGAGGCTCTGGAATCTCTAAGACGCCACCTATCCTTGAAATCCTCTGTATGGCACCTTCGCAGAACCACGCATATGGGTCAGAGAAACATGACCCGTTCACAGACAGTCATTCAAAATGTTGAGAGGAAGATTCAAGTTGATGCATCCTGATATAAACATGCTTATGTTGCTTTAAAGGTGTTGGGGCCTTTGCTACGAATTGATCCAAAGGAATGGGAGGACAGATTGAAGCCATTAATGGATGGAGATATACGTGGACTTTCAGATGTAGATCCAGATGAACATAGTAGTGGCAGGGCAGAGTCAGCAGGGAGAAGTCAGTCGAGCAAGCATAACTACACTTCTGAGGGCCGAAGAACACAGTCATGGATATGGATGTCATTTGGATTACAAACTGATGGACAAGCTGAGGTTGGTGAAGGTAAGTAATTTATATCTCAAATTTGGTTTCAGTCATATAAATCTTATGATTTTATCAGCTTTGGGTATTGAATGGTGCAAATCTAGAGCAAGATGCTTCTGATGGCAGGAAGAAGTCATTCTCTTGCAGGAAGAAATGCGACGAGTGTTGGAGTTTTATAAAAAGATGCAGGAGGTGTGGCAAGCCCGGGCTCAGTTCTATTCCACCCGAGTTAATCATAACAAACTTAACTGGCTCTCATTTGCTTCAGAAAGTTCAGTTACTATAGGAGGAGGGATAGCCTATGCCAGGAAACAGGCTGAACATTATTTCAATCTCTCCAGAGTCTGTCTTGAATCTTGGAAGGACGTTCCTAGTATGGCACATGCATCAAAGTTGGAAATTGCCAAAATGGAGGAGGGTTTGAAGGTTCAGCATTGAGGAACTTTGTTAAATTATTTGTAGTTGTAAAAAAAATATCAGTTTTTGAACATGTAATTTTTAAGGAATTTTTAAGAAATCTACTGAGCTTAGCAGGAAGAGTTATTACGAGGCCGAAGAATGCATTTCTGCGTGTGGCTATGTTGAGTTTGTCCCAATTTTCCTGTCTAAATTTTTTTGCAATTTTCTCCAGGCATACGGTAATAGAGAATATATGCCCCTATTCTTGTATGGTACTCCATTCCTTTTAATTTATAGAGAGCTCTAATGCATTGTCTCTTCTTCACATGTATATTGATCATAGCTCTGATTCAATGCTACAAAATGATCTACATTGTACAATACTTTTCTCAGAAATTGAACCAGCAGTATACACACCCATTTTTCATTGACTATCTTTACTGGTGTGTAGTCTAGCATTTTTGACCTCACTGGACTCATTTTCACCAGTGCTGGCCCACACCCCCTTCATGGTCACTTTCTTAACTACGCGCATAGGGGCTGGCCTTAAGCTCAGACTCTTACTCATGACCTGCATGATTCACAGGAAGATTCACAGGAACCTATCTACATGTCACTAGATAAGAAAAATCCAGGGCATTATCCAGAATCAGCACGTCATCCAGCAAGGTTTGTTCAGAACATACTTATTTCCAGTGCATTATCCAGTACTAGTGTATGAAGAATATCCAGAACCAGTATAATATCCAGCAAACTTTCCAGAACATTACTTGAAATATCCACTTTGCTACTTTGCGGTACCAAAATCCCCTCCTCCTCCCTTCCTGTCTAAGACATCATTTACATCCTACATCCCTTCCTTTCTAATTTCCACGTGTCAAGCCGCCTTTTTCCTTACAAAATAAAACCTCTCGTCATCAACGTGGTAGATGAGGATTATTGGGATCCAAAGTGGCTCTCTTTTTATCAGCCTGACAAAAAAAAAGACCCAAAAAACAGTATGTGTTCAACCTACAACTTGCTTTCCAATTAAATCAGAGGGTTTTTCAGCCATCTGAAATTCCTAGAGCTCCTTCCATAACACCTGCTCAACAGCAATGGCTCACTGAACGCAACTATGGTGTGGTTTGGAGCTTGGTTGATCAAGAGAAAGATGACCATGACGATGTTCCCACCTTTGTGAACAAATGTTACAGGCATTTGTTGTCCGAATATCCTGAATCCCAATTACATCCAAGTACACGCTGGTCAGTTGATGGTTACCAAAAGATGGTGCAAGAACATAAGGAGGTATCTTTGTTCAAAGCTCATTTTGTCACTGGAGTCTACTAATCTGGTATCTCATAGAATCTACGGGCTTATTTGTATAAGGTAGCCAATCTTTACTCTACAGCAGGGGAAGTTCTAGAGAGGGTTGAGGAGATGAAAAAAGTTGTACCAATGGGCATGTACGAGAGGGCAGAGGAGGATGAGAAAAATGGTGTTATGTCCAATCGGGTCTGGAAGATATGGGTGGAGGAAGAGGAGTGAAGTACTGATACTCCGGAGCTCCCAATTTTCTTAATATTCTCTCAAATTCTCCCATCCAGAATACGTAGTATGGCTGGGTCAATCATAGAGATTTGGCTTTCAAACAATTTTTATATTCAGTGCATTATCCAGTACTCGTGATGCATGTCTCCGGAAAATTATCCAGTCTGATCGAGCATTCAGCAAACTATCCAGCATTCAGAAAATGATCCAGCATTCAGCAAATGATCCAGCAAATGATCCAGTATTCAGATCGGACAAAAGGACGGAGTTTAATGTTTTATCCATCACTCTCAACCGCCAATGTCTAATGCCAATTCCCCGAGCTCAACCCCCACGTCTTCTGACATTGACCCAGTCATTCTTAACGTCGTACGAAAGGAAAGGCTAAAACAAGCTCTGGCAATTTACAAAGATTGTACGTGCATGTCTCCTCACAATTCTATGTTCTTATTGTATTTGCTGATTTTTTTTTCTAGTGCCAGGGGGAGAGGCCATGCTTATTTCTACCCAAGAATACATCACATTGTGGCGTGAATTTGGTGCGTCGTCTGTCAGTAACCCCTTCTCCTCATTTCTCTGACTTGTCTCCTAGATCGAGAAGAGTCAGAAGAGATTGCGAAGGAGATGACTCAAAAATATCGTGCCCAATTCACGGGTTGGTGAGCCCTCTTACTTCCTGGTGGATTTGCGTCTTATCTGCTCATTTTAGACGGCTCGCCGCTATACCCACTCGATCCGAAAACCTTGGAGCGTATAATGGCCGTCCCTGTCCTCGGATTGGATGCATCCCGCCCTTTGAGGGAACAGGATTTTCCGGAAGATCAGTACACAGGGTGTGTACCTTGCGATGTGAATGTAATATCTATCCAGCCTCCTCCTCCTCCGACTGGGAAACTATGTACATACCACAAACGTCATTATAGCTTGTAGTGTGTATGTAGCCTGCTGATGATTCTTTAAAGTTTTCTCGAGCAAATAAAGGAAACCGTATACATATACTACATATACGCGCTAACGCATCTTTACAAGGCGTGTTGTTTACCTATAGCCTTGGACACAGGCTGTAGGTAAACAAACCGCAAACTGAACTTCATCCGAATCATCGTCATCAACACAGGTTTACGCTACTCTGTCTCTATCGGCCATGTCTAGCTGACTCCGTTCCCAACATCCCAACGATCGCCAACTCCTTCTCAATGCCCGCCTGGCCGCCTCCCAATAAAATTTAAAGTTTAATAAAAGGCCGCTGAGCATATCCCATCCTTCCGAGGCATCGCTGCATTGGCCGATTGCTTGTGCCTTTCTCGGCAGTCCTGCTGAGCTTCAATTCCCTGTCAAGACCCGACGGATTTTACATAAAACTCTAGTGTTGCGCTGAGCTGAGCGCGCTCAGTTCCGCTCGAGCTCAACCCATCACTCGGATGACAGCGGCACCGGGATTATGCGGGATATGACTTCATAGTTATGGCGCGTCGTTCTTAAGCTTGGACAGGGGCTACAACGCGTCCTCTCCTCGTCCTCGGTGATACCTGTTCAAGCATTTTCTCCCCAAAGGATACTGTATGATGGTAAAGGATGGGTGCGCTGTTTGTGACGGTTGTGTGTGTGTGTGGTTGCGCGAGCGTTTTACATCAGCTACCCGCAACCAGTAGAAACCACCTTTTAAGGGGGTCCAGAATCTCGTTAGTTTAGAGATACAATGGACAGTAAGGATTAGGAATAACGCCATTCTCCAATGTGACTCCAACAACTCCCAACGGCAACAGGAATCCGAACGCCATAACTACATGCATATGGGCTAGACGTGGTCACTTCATAAAATACCCTCCTGTAATTACTTACTGGATATCATACTGGATAATACACTGCAGCATGTTCTGAATATTTCCTGAGCCTTAGGTTATAAACATTTCATGTACCCTTTCCATCCACAGAAAGAAAATGACCACCCACCTCTATCAGACTCGCATGTCCAGCATGACTCTCTCGGACCAGGGAATAATGAAGTTACGACTAAAATTATTCATACCAGAAAATCAACATGCAGCCATTGATGCGATTGCAACAGAATGGCTTGACCGGCAGAAGACATCAGAAGAGGAATTTTTGACATATTTCAATGGTGCTCCCAAGAAGTTTCTTCTTGGACCAGCTCATCTACTGAAAGCAAAAATAGTTGAGGTGAGTCATATTCCAAAAATCTTACTATTACTCAAACTACACTATCTCAAGCTTATCTATAAAAAGTACTTGGAGCTTGGCGATTTTGCGTGGCTGCCTGAACTTCTCAGAATGCTTGATAGTAAAAAGCAGGAGCAACAGGGGTAATTGTGTTATAGTATGTTGAACAATATCGATTCAGAGCCGATTAGTATTCAGCAATATACAGAACAATATTCAGCAAAGGATTCAGAACAGGCTGATGTACCAAGCCGGCCTGATATCCTTGCTGGATACTATGCTGGACTGGCATTAACACTCATCACCTTTCTCTCCATCCAGCTGGCAGCCGCCAAGAGGATGATATGACAATGACCACTATGTATATTACCTTGCGCTGTGGTTAGTAGTTACATGGTAGAACAAACTTGCGTACGCAATGCATTGGCCAATTTTTCTATACATAGTCGGTACATCTCAGAATGAAATATACAGAGCATCAGTATGGCGATGTTAACAGCGGCCGTTTGGTATAATCGACAACCTGTCTCGTAGATTGTAGATTGTAGAATCTACCTATCTATCTATCCGGTAGTGGTGTATCCTCTATCTATTACACCGCGCCGGAAAAGGGTTCCGTATATGTGCGGGTACTATTCGTGACCTAGAAGTGGAAGAAAAAATGTCGATGAATTAAAACTTTCGCAAATCTTTACCATTGTCCAAAAAAAAAATTACACACCTCAAGTCTATGGTATAAACCTTTGGTTTATCAAATCTGCAGAGTTTTCCGAGGGATGTGGATACAAGCCGTGGAGGGCCGACGAGGGACGTTGTGTGACGGCGTATTGGCGGGGAAGTGGAAGATGTCACATGTGTGACCCTCTTTCAAAAAAGCAGGCGCCGAGCGGAGTTTGAAGCAACTGTTCTATCACTTCCACCTCGTTTGCTGCGTAAAAAGGCACAACACCTAAATTTTGGCCCGGGACAAGGCTGGATACGAATAAAATCAGTCGTAGGGACTACCATATTAAGTTTCACAAAAGATTTTCGATGGGATAGCATATGCGAAAGCCTTTCACTTCTGTCACGCTCGCGGAAATGCACTTTGTTCGTCGTTTTCAGCCCATGGCAAACGTCTCAGTGCAAACCTGGTAAATCTGGTTACATAGAAATGTAAGTAATATGTGAAAGTATCTATTATTCAATTTTTATGAAGGGAGATGAGGGAGGAGCAAAGATATGGACAGATTTCTTCGGAATCTTCCACTTCTAGGGCCCATGTCACTTCTAGGTTACGAATAGTACTCGGATTGGTCAGCAGTGGCTCCGCTAGTCGTAAGTTCGATTCTTACTGTGACCATAGTTATTCAGTTGTCTTTTTGAGGCTGCTCTTTACTACTTCCTGCTGGTTCTGTATCCCTACCGTTGTACATTTTTTTCGCAACATTTGGTAATCTGCCAGACTGCCACTGACCGCAGCAGGAATGGATGGCTGCAAGATCTTTTTTTTTTCTATGTCAGGCCACTGGTCAGGCCCTTTGCAGGTACTTTCTCCACTTTGTAAAAGTCTCAAGTGTCGGACAGAAATACAGACGCCCAGTTTATCAAAAAGGCTTACACTACAATGGAGCCGGTTCCATAAATATATATATATACTTATTAATTTTATGTTTTTGCCGTATGTTTGAAATTTGGAAGTGTGGTTCTGGTGTTGAACGACATGGTATATGACAGAGCCCATAACGTGAGCAAGCCTGAAGGCAGGTAATACGGAAGGTTAGGATTGATGATCCGGAAGCCACGCTCGGATCGAAGAAATGAGTTGATCCTAGATTCTTATGGGATTTCCCACTCCAGTGTAGAAAATCCCGCCTTGAGGACATTGAATCCAAGGGACGGTGTCCAATGCCTATGCTCATCATTGTGGGCAATGAGGAGCATGCTGTTCAGCGTGAAGCAGACTGGTGCTAATGGCCTGACATTAATGCAGCACAATATCCAGTACAGTATACATGGGAATCTATGCCTTTAGAGGCCACAGTAACTACTGCATTTTCTGCAGCCAGGCACGGCCAGTAGCACTGTAAGTGCTGCAGAAATTCTACACCATGTTGTGCAATAGCACGGTAGTTCTTTACCACATTTAGGTAAGGCTGTGAGCAAGGTAACCTCATCCCTCCATCCCAAAATGGGTTCTGATCAGGGCACTGTACAAACAACAACTCCTTTGTCCTTCACTCCCTCATAGAATGTGCAAGAGTCCAGAACAAAACTCTGTACGTGGCTTTTGTTGACATTTCCAATGCTTTTCCCTCCACAAATCATAATGCACTTTGGAACTGACTCGAAGACTTTGAGCTCACCAGAATGTACTATGATTGGTTGAGATCAACCTATGACCAAATGCACTACATTCTCACCCTCAATGGTGAATGCTCTGAAGAATTCAAGGCCCACTCTGGGGTACTTATGGATGACCCTGCATCTCCATTACTCTGGAATCTTTACCTTTCTACCTTCTCCCTTAATCCTGACTGGTGCTGGGCACTCGCGGATCAGTTTCTGTGATGCTGACTAAGCACCAGGTGAGCATATTCCTGGCACCCCACATCAAAATTGTCGTCTCGCCTGTTTCCACTCGATGTCTTGTACTATTCGCCTCGTATTGTGTTTCAATTATCTACCAAGACTTGTAAATTTTGATTTAAAATGCCCAATTAAATAATTTTACTCCCATTTTCAGCTTTCTCAAGCAGCTGCTTCATCTCGTTTAGCCTTCTCTGCAGCCTCTCCCTGTCCTCCTCCAACTGTGTGCTCGCTTTTTTGAGGTGAAGGCTTGTCTTGAGGAGTTGTTTTTTCGTTGCTTTGGTGGGGATCATTTCGTCATAGTTTTCCTTTTCTGAGGCTGACCATCGATTTTTACACGCCTTTGCTAGCTGATTGTCTTGATTGGAAGTCAAAAAAGGTTTTCTACCATGTACCATGACAGGAGAGGGGTGGAGACGCGAAAAGAGCATGACAGGAGTGATGCGTACAAGGATAATTGCTGCTTACATAACGTGTTTGGCGCGTTTCGGCCTTGAAATCACTTTTTGGATTTGACCTCCTGTTTCAAACAAACTATTGAACAATTTTTTTGTGCAGACATACTTTTTTTGTCGTTATCTTCATTTGCTCCAGAGGAATTGTTCGGATTTGAAGCTTTAAGTACTAAACCGTGTGTAAAAACAGTCATAATCCACATAAGTCCAGATTTTCTTACAATTAAAAAAATTCCTCTGATCAAAATGAAGATTAAGTAGTATACATTGGATTACAACGGGCAATTTTGAGGTGTGAGTAGTAGGTGGTCTAAACAATTCAGGAGCACAACAGCCCTCAGATTTACAGTAGTGGAAGGTTTTGGTCAACATGTACAAACATTGTGCTCAGCTTACCGCAATTGCCCAGCACCATCCTGACCCTGATGATATATGCCTTAACATCTTGAGCATGCTGATGACTCACCTGAAGGGCTTCAACACCACCTCAATCAGTTACAGACCTGGTGCTATGACAACTTTTTTTGTCTCAGCCTGTCAAAGTCCAAAATCATGATTTTCAGCAATCCTCATTCTCTATCAATAGCAACGCCCTCCACATTGGCTTTGTGGTGGCAGCAGAGGTATACAATAGTTGTGTGGGGGTCAGTTTAGTGCTGCTGGTAGCGGGAGTGCTCAGCACAGGAAAGTTTGCAGATGGGATTCTGATACCAGTGTTCTTCATGGTGCTCTGGATGAGTTCAAGTGTTGTCAGGGCTTCCTTATAAATCCGAGAAAGCCTAGGGGTGATGAGCCTGGTGTAGAGGTGTATACCAGGCCTAAGATCTTTGTTCAGGTCTTCTAGGTGTGTAGCAGCATTGTCCAGGAGGGATGAGGGCAAGATTGAGCTTGTCATCAGGGAAGGTGGGGCAGAGGGCCCAGCTGAGTGGGATGGTGTCATGGGTGTTATGGTGCTGTTGTTTCCAAATATGCAGGCTTGGAGATGGTTTCGCATCTCTTTACCATGTTGTGACATGGCAAGGACTGACTCGGAAGTCTTTGCTTTTTTGATTGCCCTATTCAAAGTAGGGGAAAGCTGTCATGACATCTATATTTGGTAGTATTTATTTCTTATCTCCGTATCATCGGATCTTTACACCATATGACTCTTGTTCCACATGCTACACACCGGACCTTTCATTTCTCTGATACAGCTTCGGTACAGCTTCTTCCCTTACAGCTTTCTTTACAGCTTTCCTTACAGCCTCCCTTACAGCTTTACTTTTACATATATAAACCCTGTTCTGACACCTGGTTCCCCATCTTGACCTCTTCGTCATTGAGACCAGGTGTGTATTCCCCTTTTCATTACTTCTTTCACCTTTACTGATGGACACTGTAGTTCCAGTACTTACTGCTGTCTGTTAGGTATTTAATACATTCTTCATCGTTGGGACCAGTTCCAGTACTTACTGCTGTCTGTTAGTCGAGTCGAGCCTGTAGCTCCTCGTTATCGCTATCTAAGCACTCGCCTCTTTGTGACAAAAGCATGGTGCTCTCATTTAATGATGAGGGTGCTCTAGTGCTCCCAATCCCTGTATGCTGTCCTGATTTGAGTTGATTTCCATTCAAGGAGTCAGGGGAACTAGGTGTGGATCAATGACAGTGACTGTGGGAGGTCCCGTGATGGTGGTTTGAGTCAGAGTGGTCCATGGTCCACTGGCTGTTGTTGGTTGTGCAAGCCAACCACTGCCAACCACATATCTTTTGAGGCAATAAACTTGTCCTCTTGTAACGGCACTGCTTCCTGGGCTTCTAGGGACCTCAAGGTACTTGTACTTATGATGACCACACAAATTTGACTGGGAAAAAGTGGCCAATGGAGTGGAAGTCATCATAGCTCATTATGGAGGCAGCATGTATACATTCTTGAGGGAAACTGGCACCATTATACATGCAAGTTTACAGGTGTGTGATGGTCCTATGCATTCTCATCATTTCATAACCTCTATCTTGGTCAGAGCTACTGCTAAACTTCCATCAGGAAATTCACAATGTATGGATCCATACACTCCATACTGTATTATACATGATATGGGCCAGAAAGGGGGGGGGGTGCATGTTTTCCATACTCACCCATGCACAATATGGAAGTATTCCATACACACTTTCCATGTGTTTTATGCATCACTTCTGGTACTGTAGCAGCTGCTTCCAAGTGCTTTGTTGTCATCATCATTTGTTGTTGTCACTGTCACTCATGTATTACAATACTAATAAAGAATGCAAAAAGGCATTTATTTAGTCATATGCTAACTAGAATACAGTGGTATGTACATTGGGTATACATACAATGTGTTTGCTGATGACCATCCCAAAGCATGCTCTTCTGACCTCCGACCTTTGATAACATCTCAAACACGTCCAATGGTGGCTAGACTGATACAAAAGAAAGAAAAAGCTCTTAGCATGGAATCATGAAATTAGAAGAGCAAAGACATACCTAAATACAAAACCTATCCTTCATTTTCTACTGGTAATGGCTCAAACACGACATAGTCACAACTGGTATGTGATGGACAGGACCTGTAGATGTCACAGTGAGTTAAGATCCAGTCAGAGATAAAGATATAGCAGAGGCCTTGTGAAGTCCTCAAGGACTACGGAGAGTTAAGGCTTGAAGGCAACAAGACTGAGTCCTAGTACAACAACAGTGACACTGACTAGCTGTAAGTATAAGGTATAAGAAGATGAATCCTGAATTATTGAGCCTTGTACATTCATTCATTGAGGTGAGCTACATAGTTTCACCATACACCCCATACATCCATGCATTCTATACACAATGTGTATGGGGGATCTGAAGACATTTTAGAAGAAACTGTATGGAATTGTATGGGTCCCATACCCTCCATGTGATTGTGGTTTTCCTGATGTGTGTAAGGGTCACGTCCCTTACTCCATATATAGAGCCTGCGACGGTATTCACACGTACCGAATATTGTGGCCTTTTGGTCCAGTTGGAGGTTGAGTCTCATCGCAGGCTGACCTAATCCTTTACAGAAATGTCATGGGTAGCTCCCCAATCCTCCTAGCTCCTACGCTCCTTAGACCTTTTATCATATGTTAGACTACTACTACTCCTTTTAGTATTCTTATAAATACTTGTATATTTCATAGTAGTTCTTTAGCCTTATCAACTCTTTTCTCTATGCCTTTATTCATGGCCTAAGGCACCTCACTATATGAGTCCATCTACGGTTCTCGAGACTCTTAGCCTGGTCCCTTACAATGTGATGCGCTCAGACGCGTCCAGTCCCTTGTCCCAAACCACCACCTCGGCGCGACGAGGACCTCAGAACACACCCATCACTCTCAAATATTCAATACGAGTGCTCATCATGATCATACTGCTTCTCTTGTAAATGTTGATGACTCTTTCGACGGCCTCTCTTCTGCTGTACATAGTACTAGTAATACTACTTTTTCCAATTCCTATTCCCCTTCGACTTCTTCGCACAATGTATATATAAGTGATTTGTGCTCGCATAGCACTCCTAGTTCTGGAATCCAAGAGGATGTATCTTTCTCTGTAACGAGAATGTTGCTGAATAAGCATCATCGGCTTGTCGGCTTGAGGACGGATCACATGATATTGGCGTGTCGATATCGGTTGTATCTCATCACGCCGAAAATACAAAAATATCCGCTCGGCAGAAAGGCGTACAGAAACACATTTTTGTACAGAAACATCTTATATCAGTACAACAATGTCATCTATCCGTCGAGCGGATATTTTTGTCCTTTCGGCGTGTCTGAAACGCTTAGTTTCCATCTGCCACTCTACATCAAAAAACAGCCACGCGTCCGAGTACCCCGCGTGAACTTTTTCATTTTTCCTTCCTCCCTCGACTGAAGCGCAATGCGCCCAACATCCAAAGCCCGGCTACGGAATATCCTTTCCCTCTTTGCTGTCGGTTTTATTCTGTTCTGCATCTCTTCCAAACGACAGTACGCTCTAAACTTGTACAGTCAATACGATGAGGAAGAAGACTACAACGATGAGTATCCATTGTTACAAGGGGACCCGAAGCCAACCCCTCCTCCTCCACTACTCATAGACGTCCCTTCAGAACCACTCAAACTCCCTCCACCTCCTCCTACGCCAGAAGACCTCGAAGAACAACGTTACTTCCCCTACTGCCCTCCCTCCAAATGTGCATACGGACACTGGATACCCCGTCCCACACCCTTTACCACCTTTGAAGAAGCCCACAAAGCCATTATCTACAACAAAAATGACCCAGGGCCTGGCCTTCCTGATCCTCATCCTCCAACAGGCGAGGGTGTAGAGTACACGGAAGAAGAAAAGAAGGAAAGAGGAAGAACACGCGTATTGGAGATGGCTAATTGGGTTTGGCAGAGTGATTTTGGGGAGGTGGTGAAATTTGACGTAGAGGAGTTTGTGGTGAGGTTGTTGAGGAGTCCGGGTGGGTTGATTATTGTCGGTGGTGAGTGTTCCTAGTGGCTTTCTCTGGCTTTTCCTCGCCATTATTGTTCGCTTGCTTTTTCTTTCCTTCTTTATTCACACGACCCAGTGTACAACACTTTTTGTTTCTCGTTACGTGTACGCCGTACTAACTCCCCCATCATGACGTGACAGACTCCCTAACGACCCAACACCTCATGTCCCTCCGTCATACTCTTCTCCGCGCAGACTTCAAGCTCAACGAAAACATCCCTTCCTTCCCCTTCAACACCATCACCCACCCATATCACTTCCACCCCACCGTAGCCGGAGGCGGAGGAAAAGGCGAAGGCACCCACGTTTACCAATTCGCTTTAAACCTAGACCATCCACCCTGTCAAGAACTCGTTAAGCGATTCGGTATACCACTTGAAAGAGCAAAGAGACCTATTTTAACGCATATTGTTGATCAGACGCTTATTCGGCCGGAGGAGTTGAATAAGGTGTTTAGGACGGAGTTTGGGTATGTGCATAAGCATAAGTATACGCAGGTGGAGGGTTGGGAGGGGGTTGTTGCGGGGATGGTTAAGCCTAGAGAGGAGGAGAAGGATGGGGGTGTGGTGGAAGAGAGTTTGTTGGTGTTGAGTAGTGGGGCGCATGTGAGTGGGTTTTTGTTTTTGTTTTGGAACCTGTTGCTAAAAGATACCTGGGTATGATACGTAGTGGAGTCGAGCAGGTCTACACGGGTACAACGAACAACTTCCCACTGAGGTCTTGAGGAGGAGGATTGAGTATGCTTATGGGGAGATGGTGCGTATTTCTTATTCCTTATTGTGTACCCTACCCTCACCTCTTCTTTCTACCTCAGGTAAAATCAACCATCCGCCGTCTCTCCCCCCTCCTCCACACAAGCATCTTCTTCCGCTCCATCTCCCCGGGTCACCCTGCTTGTCACCTTCCCACCTTCACCACCCCCTTCCCCTCTCTCGCTGAGGCAAAAGACTGGCTAGCCAAACCGGGAAATGCAGAAGCAGAAGTGGTCGAGTGGGATTGGGATTCTTTTGAGAGTAGGAATGATATGTGGAGGAGGGGGATTGGGGGGTATGAAGAAGAAAGAACGAGGGGGAGTAGAGACGATGGTGAACAAGAGGGACAAGACGGGGAGGAAGCGCAAGTGGATGAAACGTGGTTATGGAAAGGCAAAGGTGCTCGCTTTGTCTACCTAGACTTTTGGTCGATGGATTTACAAAGGATCGATGCGCATACGTTGACGGAGACGAGGAAGGGGCATTGGGATTGTTTGCATTGTGAGTTGCCGTGCCGTTTCCTCGCCTTATTCTTATTCTTGTTACACTCTACTATTTCGCACCTCATCATCACTTCATTGTTATTATTCCCTCTTTCGTTCCCGGTTCCTTTCCTTTCGCGTCTAATTGATACGTATACGGGTTTGCTAACTATAACTCGACCTCGGTCCCACCCGCCAGACGCCATTCCATACGTCCACAACCAATGGACCGAGCTCTTATTTCATAGGTTGGTTGTTGAGAAGAGGGTGGAGGAGTATAGAGCGGTTAAGGAGCTCAAAGAGAAGGGAAAGGAGGCCAAGGAAGGGTGAGGTTGGAGTAAGCGGTAAGCTTGATGGGTGATGGGCAAGGGGTTGAGCTGAGTAGGTAGACGGGGACTTTGGCTTTGGATTTGCTTTGGGATCTTGGAATCTTTCTTTCTTTCTTGGTGATACTGTACTTATCCGTGTACATATTGGGCTTGTGACTACTTATTTACTTTAGGCTGCATGTTGGCGTATGTATGGGTTGTATGGGTTGTATGTCGGTAGATAGATAGACGAGTGTACATACTTAATATGATGTACATATATATGTTTGTAACTCATTTCCGAGTTAGTATTACTTCTTGGGCTTTTCACGTCTCGAGACCATTTCCCACTTCCCTACTGTCCCCTAAACGCGTCCGTATCTGTGGAATTTCAAATTTACCACCTGGTATGCTCAACCTCTCTGCATAGTCCCTCTTAGCTCAGTGGAAAGAGCATGTCACGAGACCCCATCTCCTAGGAAATAACTAGGCTTAAGTCTTGACGAGGTCAGCCGTTCGATTCGGTTAGAGGGAATCATCAAGACGTCAGTTGTCTTTTTGCTTTCCTTGCAATTGACTCTTAAAGCTCTCATTTTCTGGTGGTTTCCGGTTTGCGACGTTTGGGAATCTGTAAGGAATGTTAAGTACTACTTAGTACAAGCTCTAGCGCTTATGTATACCATAGATATATCCATTTCCGCATCCGCTGTACCGAGGGCTTTCGATATCATCCAGGCGTTGAGACTCCGAGTCGAAGAAATTACATAGTACACGCAACCTCAACACGCTGCGCCGGGAACGCATCAGTCTTCAGAATCTCTGCTCCACCTGGTGAAATGCGCCTTGCGCCTCATAGTCAGGCTTGAGAACCTCCTCCAGCAATTTCCTTCCGACGATGAATTCAGGAACGATGATACCTAAAACGATAGGGCCCAATAGGAGTATGAGACAGCCTATGCCCATGAGAATGTTCCTGGATATTAGGGCAGCGATTACCAAGCCTGCATAAGGAGTCATGAACGAGGATGGAAATGGCAATCAATATTCGGGATTTTAGATAGTGAATGACTATGACTCGCCTATTGCTTCAATAGCTACGCCAGTACCGATGCAAATAAATGGATATGTCATCATCACTTGAGTCCAGAAAACGCTGAATGGGGTGCCCATCATCACCTAATAAGTATGAAAAAGGGATTTTCATAGGTGAGCATTCAACATAATATAGAGTAAAATCAACGAGAAATATGTCTCGAAAAAACTCATATTTCGTGGTTAAATTATTTTTTTAATATAGTCTAATTGTGAGTACTTCTCAGAGTCTCGCATTTCTCATCTCCACCTTTCCCATCTCCTACTCAGGTAGTTCCTTCGCATCCTATGAATCCCATCTCGTCTACATCTCGTAGCTTCTCTTGGTTTGCACATCAACACGGTTTCGCCGTCGAGATCAAACCTTTCGTATCAATGGTTTGCGATCTAGTCAAACACTAGTGAAACCGTTGGTCTCCTTCCTCCCACACATCCGTTCATACATGTCTCGAAGTATTTGATATTTATTACAATACTTATAGCTCAGTTATTTCCTTCTTTCTCCTCAGTTTTTATTCTTTCACTCACTTCCCATTCCCTCGAGAATTCCTTCGTTCACCCACCCAATCCCTCCCTCTGCATTATCTTCTTCTGACCCGAGTACTGGCAAACTTTTCCTGACAGGAGGTTTTTTCCCAGAGTGGTTTTCCTCTGCAGGTTTTTAATGTTACCTTTACTTCGGCCATTCCTAGTACTTAACTACTAAATGTACCAGAGTCGCTGTTTACAAAACCAAGCCGCATTGCTTTTTGATAAAATCCGTGTAGTGGCAGAACCAACCACCAATCCAGCGAGAGTTGTTCCAAAGGAAAACCAAAGGCGCATGTTTGAGGTATAATCGATTAAATCTGACTTTGGTGGGACTGTTGTAAGTAGTGCGGATGTGCCGGCCAGGAGGAGACCTGCCTGAAAAGAACAGATGGAGCGGAATGAATGAAAAGCACATTTTATGATGGAGATTTCAGAGAAAGCCTAGTCGGAAAGAAGCTAGCTTACCAGAACAGTGATCGCATTAAGTCTGTTAATCAAATTGAATCGTATCTCTCTTCGTCCAAATGACATATATGCCATACAGATTCTAAAGACGAATGACCGTGTACAATGACACACAGGAAGCGAAATAAAACGGCTAGGAAAAATGGTTTTCCTTCATCCCACTTCCACCAGTCTGGCATAGGTGGCTCTGGGTGAGCGTCAGCCTGAGCGCTCAGGTTACTCCGGTCTGAGATGTCATTGCCAAGGGTAGGATAATTAGATCGATGGAAGACGGGTGCAGGTGTACGGTGTTCAAAGTGTTAAAAAGATAAATTCCGAGCTCTACCTTGCGAGGCTACGATTTCCAACTTTACACTCCGCCACTCAGTACTCACTTGCTTTAGAAACTGATGCTCAGAAGGCATCAGATGGTATTTAATAAATGTCTAATTGCAACGTACATGGAGAAATATAACGAAAAGAAGAGAAAATGAAACGAAGAAAACAAGAAAGAACCAAACTATAGTCACTGTTATTCACAATGACTCTCGCAACTCTGTCAGTCTTTCCTCCCTTCCCATCCTGGTAGAAATGCCTGGCATCTGTCTATTTGGTCAGAGACTGTACAGTTGCTAGGCGAAGATGACACGAAGGAGTACTTGGGTAAGTACTGGTGAAACTTCAATGACCGCATTGAGGACCTGGAAAGGGGTATATTGTGTGCCCGCAGATGCTCAAGGGGCTTGGGCATAGGACGACTAGAAGAAGACGGAGGAAAGGGAGGAACGATCTCGACGATTCGGGACAGTTGTCTTAGATGGGGAGTATGAGGCTGAGTCGGGGACCGTGGCCACGAAAGGGCATAGAAGAGTACATGAGCCACAGAGTATTCCTGGCCCAAGAACCATGGAGAAAGTCGGGAGAAAGGCATGTCTTCGAATACACTCCGATGCGTTCATATTCTTTGGAGTTCTGGAAAGAGTTAGACTCTTTCCTATTTGTCATTTCAGTGCAGGGATGTGTATGGATATGGGCTAAGGTCGGGGGGACCTTGGGCCCCAATGAGAACTTCTCTGGCATATCCGCAATTGGCTGCGAGGGTGGGATCCCGTCGCAGCACCGACACTCCCGACGCGTTGAACCCGGACTTGTCAAAAATGCTCCCCAGACATCCTGGACTATCTATTAAGCTTATGGTAGCTATATTTAATCTTTCAAATCACGTAGTACTTAGTTATAAATCAACCAGTAAGAACCAGTAACCAGTGTCTTGTCAAAACACTGATGGAGTCCCTAAAAGGCCTCGTAAACACCTCTTCCTATCGATGTTCTCACGTCCGGCAAGACCTACAAGGCACAAATCCCGTCAGTGACGGTATATCTTGGATAACTCTCTTACTAATGTTATAACATAAGGATATTCCGCCACGAATGAGAACATGGTAACTCCGTAAACACCAAACTCACAAGCTACATTCACGCCGAAAAGACAAAAATATCCACTCGACGGATAGATCACATCACTATTACTGATATAAGATATATCTGTAAAAAGTGTGTTTCTGTACGCCTTTCTGCCGAGCGGATATTTTTGTATTTTCGGCGTGATTCCTACAGGCGGAAATCATAGTCAGGCAAAGGACGTTATCCGGTACGTAATCACCGGGTTGATTCATTGACCTATTTATTGACCTATTCATCTTGCCTAGTGCTCTCAGACCCGGGTCCCGGTGAAGAACTCACGCTTGGACTGTCATATAAGACAGTAGGTTTCTTGATGGTCCCTTCGTCTTCTTCCTTTTCTCCCCACTACGCTCTGGAAGAAGGCTTAGAGTAGAACATAGGCAATCTTTCGCTGTGATTATGTGCGTCTCATCTCACTCTGTTTCATTGTCCATATCTCATGGTATTTCCCTGACTTGACTAGGGAATACTCATTGGATGACCAGTCGAAGCTCCCAAGCGAATTGATTCCAGCAAAGAAGGTTGCAGAAAGCTCCTCTCGTGTTTCTCTAGAAGATCATGAAACCGTCACACAAGTCGCTGAATCGATGGAGGCCCAAGTCAACTCCATAGCAAAAGAAACCAGTCACCTGGCCAATACAATCACTACCCTTCCGACTCACGCAGGAGGTAACACCGACATACTTCCCAGCCGATCTTCCACATCCTCAAAGGTCATGAACGAGGCAATGACTCCAGCTCCAGAAACCGGAAAGGATTCTGACTTGAAGGATCCTATTACCGTCGTTGCTGTCCATCCTGTGCTCCACACCTCTGCTTCACACTTGGAGCGACTCGGCTTCCAGGAACCCCAAGATCATCTTCTCACCGGTCGTATTGCAAGCTGGAGAGGTGGAGTTATTTTGGTATGGCCCCGCGTTCCTTGTTGCTTGTTCCTTGTTCCTTATGCACCTCTTGATCCGAGTCGTTTAGGCTACTGCGTGCTTTGCCCAACTATTCGACAACACTTGGGTGAGCGCCGTGAACATCGCCATTCCTGGAATTGCGGATGATTTTGATCTCATGGACGGTAAAGTCCTTTTACTTACTCCATGGTCAAACCTCGTCTTAACCATAACCATCGTCGTCTACAGGTTCACAATCTTGGCTCCTATCCGCCTACACTCTCACTTTCGGTGGGTTTCTCCTTCTTTCCGGCGTCCTCTCCGATAGATTTGGTCGCCGGCTACTATTCAGCGGAGGAATGGCATGGATGGCCATCTTCACGATCGCATGTGGAGTGAGCACTAGTGGCGTACAATGTATTGTTTTTCGTGCTTTACAAGGTTTGGGTGCCGCTGCGTCTGTACCTAGTGCTATTGGGGTTCTATCGAGTTATTTCACTGGGAAAGAACGTCATAGGGCGCTCAGCGTGTTTGGGGCAGCGGGTGCGCTTGGTCAGGCTCTGTCAGCTTCCACTCTCCGTATTAGAATCTAATCCTCAAACAATGGCTTCAGGTGTTGTCCTTGGCTTGATTCTCGGAGGTGAGTGTGCTCTCAAGCCCTGAGGTCGAGTCTTGAACCTAAAATATATTTGTAGGCCTTCTGACCGGTACCCTTGGGTGGCGGTAAGTGCATATGAAGTTCGTCAGAAGACTGTAATCAGCTTATTCGTATAGCTACATCTTCTATATCAACGCCCCAATGATCTTCATTCTCGCTGTTTCGGGATGGCTCTTCTTTCCCAAGGAAGTCAAAGATACCGAGAAGCGGCCCTCCTTGGACTTTTTAGGTGCAGCGCTGGGTACAAGGTCAGTCCTTGTCTATTCTTTTTGCTCATGAAAATCCCATCATTCTTACATCCGAGCCGCCTTGGATATAGCGGAATCATTCTGATGACTTTCGCATTATCTCAATCTGAGATATCTGGGTGGAGTAAAGCAGTAGTTATTTCCCCATTGATAATCTCGTGCGTCTCTTTCCTTGGGAACTGATCCATTAGGATGTTAATCCATTGGTCAGGATATTCGTTTTGCTGTCTTTTGCTTGGGTCGAACGAAAAGTCCGTTGAGTGCTGTATGATGTGGATTTGATCTGATACTCGCGTTTTTAGGTTAAGAATCCCATCATGGTACGCTGAACTCAGCTCACAATACCGTTCGCATTTTGATCTCTTTCCCATACGGCGGGTAGCCCATGTATCTTTGGAAAGTGAATCATTCTATTGCTCTGCTCGAGTTTTTACTAAGACTGAATCCATCATAGCTGCCTTCTTTTGCAAGTGTCTGGTGCTCGGGCTTCTTATTATACTGCTGGTAAGATCATGTCGTAGATACACGTTCTTTTACCTCAATGCTATGCTTTAGGTGGGCTTCAATACTCTACTTCATCTCCTTGATTGCACAAGAGGTCCTGTTCTTGAGTCCTCTTACGACCAGTCTCTACTTGATTGTAAGTCCCCATCAACTTACGTTTACGAAAACTCATGTTGACATTCTTCTCGACATAGCCCATGGGTATCATCGGCCTCATTGCTAATCTGTCCGCAGGTTATGCCGTAGAGAAGTTCGACATGAAAACCCTTTTGATATTTGGATTCCTCGTGGCTAGCCTGGGCACTCTTCCGGCAGCTTTTGTAAAGGCTGGAGATAACTTTTTTCCGTAAGTCCTCTACGAATTCCAGACAATATGCAAGTCATTACAGCGATTCAACAGCCTCGTTTTCCCTACAACTATGCTATGCGTTATCGGTGTTTCTCTGAGTTATAACGTGGCCTCCATAGCCTTAGTCTCAGCTGTCCCTTCGACGGCGAAATCACTTGCTGGTGGACTGGTGAGTGATTTATATGAAGGTTGACCGCCTCTTACTGAAGATATTTCGCTATAGATCAATACTGCTTTCCAAATCGGCTCAGGCTTTGGGCTGGCTATTACATCTGTCGTCAACGAGAGCGTTCTGAAGAAGCAAGTCAATCAAAACGATCCCAATTCCGTCATGAAGGGTTATCAGGTAAGACAATCACTACTACGGCAACTTGTTGGGAGTTTCATACATATGGTGATTGCTGATCATCGGTCCAGGCTGCCTTGTTCACGTCTTCTGGTTTGGTGGGAGCTTCGCTTGTCTTGTCCGTTGTGGCAGTTAGAGCTGGCCAGCAGACAGTGTCCATTCCAGTCCATTAAGTACAGCAAGTCAATGATAATCCAGTAATCTTGATTACCTTTTGCATCAGTACCGCGGTCATGTCAACTGTATCTGAGGTTATTACCTTTCTAAGGTAGCACTCGTCCCAAAATTTATCTGATGCTGTGTGCTGCTCCTATGGCA
Organism: Tetrapyrgos nigripes; assembly: GCA_013368315.1. Classification (NCBI taxonomy): domain Eukaryota; kingdom Fungi; phylum Basidiomycota; class Agaricomycetes; order Agaricales; family Campanellaceae; genus Tetrapyrgos; species Tetrapyrgos nigripes. Next base: position 105,181 of record JAACJM010000099.1, on the reverse strand, counting down.
TGTTTTCGCTGGCTTGAATTTCTTGAGAGTGGCACCACCTAATGAACATTTATTTCGCTGTAGATCAGGTTGGCTCAGGGCTTGAACTGGCAATTGCAACCATGCTATAAATGAGTGGTTGCTGACGGAGGTCACGTCCAGGTCGCACCATGTGCATTGGGGTAGCTTCCCTTGTCTTATCCTGCCGGTGGCCAGCAGACCGTTGTCTAGCTAGTCAATAGTAACTTGTATAGTTATATGGATAAAATAGCGTCGGCTTGGATTTTGCGTTGCGTTTTTGTTTTAGACTTACTGGCGAGGACACTAAGTACAAAGACACGACTTTCAAGTTAACAAATCTGCTGACCTATGGAGATCTAATACCATTGACATGCTTGTTCTGATAGAACGAATGCCCTGCCGCCTTCTGTGATTCGGCCGGGGAAGTCATTACAAGCGGCTGCGCGTGGGGGGACTGCCTCACCCTTGTACATCAGCAAAATACCAGGTCCTTCTATAGCTTCTAGTACTAGATGTATAGAAGGAATAGACATATAGAAACTGTTCTATGGCTAGAGGTACATGACTATCAAATAGATGTCCTTCTATTCCAATAGACGCTATTCTATTCGTATCTACTGACTCGTCTATACATGTCTATACAGATTCTATCAACAACTAAAAGATGTCACTCACCAGCAAATCCAATAATGGGATCCAATCTGTCCACCACAACGAAGACCCCATTCTGCATGCGACGGCACAGCAGATGGTAGCTTTCCAATGAATCTGAAGAACGTGTTTGTTAGGAAGAGTCATAACAAAACAAGGAGTATGTGACTAAACGAACCATTATATGTGGGGTGCCGCTATCACAACGATAACGACACTGACTACATACACACCATGCGTAGTGCTAAATTACCTGGATGTGAACAGAACCGCTTGGTCACCCGGCATGGCCAATAAGTCAGAAAAGGACTCACCAATTACTTCAATATTTCCCTACATATGCCACACTCTATTTGCGTGAACTGTTCCTGCAATTGTCTGAGTATACTATATGAATGAAACAAAATAAACAACTCACCCAGGGCTATACTTCAATTCACCAATCCACCACCTTCAGGGCTATACTGTGTAAAAAATATTGAGAGTTTTATAACAAGCAGATGAAGCGAGCCTTTTGAAGACAGCGAGCATTGAGGTAGGGAATTACTTGCTAAACAAATGGGACAGAGTAGCACGTTGAAGCAGATTTCACAGTTTGTTGAAGTAGTTGAAGACTAGAAAGAACCTGTGTCGAACGGGGCGGGGAGCTGAAGACGTCGTGGTTTGTTGAAAAGTCAACCATGCGAACGTGACCATTGTACTTAGCCGAGTTCCGACATGATTGCGCCATTTTGCGGAATCACGCCATTCTTAAAATTTGCGATGAGCCGTCCGTGTGCACCCACTGCACCCACTGCATTGAGCACTCCGCACTCAGGAATCAGGATCACTCATGTATACCATCCGGCCAGTATGTACATATGTACTTACTCACTCAACGAATATGTACATGTTGCAAACTTTGGACTACCGGGAAAAAGACTGTAACGACTCTTGCTTAGTATTGTACTCGATAAGCACCGAGATGTTACATGTGTATATGTAGGTCTAAACTTAGGTCTAATTAGTAATAGAATCAAGCAAGGCATCTAGCATAGACAAGCGGTTGCATAGACACAGATGCCTTTCAAATAGAAATAGACAGAAATAGACGGAGCGGAAATAGAATTAGACGTGGAAAAATAGATGATAGCCGGAATAGACGCGGATAGACCAACCTGGTATTTTTGCTGATGTAACACAATATCACTGATATTGTGACCACGCAGCGCCACCCCGCCGGGTCCTAAAGGGGCCATTTGGCGTGTATCTATCTATCTATACTATAAGGAGGGTTGTCCACAATCCTCTAGGCTTTGATATGAAGGAAAAGATCCCTCGCCTGCATTTAGGTCTCACCTCGAACAACCTGAGTAAAGCATCTCAACTGCATACTTGGAATCTCGCACTCAACTCTCTTCCGCAGTCCTCTAGGCTCTCCGAATTTCAGAAGGCTTAATCGAGTAAGTTACATTGATGGTTTCCAGTTCTCCCGAAATTAACCATGTATGCACATTTGGACATATTCATCTTTTTTGCGGTTACGTGGGTTCGACAAACCCACATCTCTTTCGTATCACCTCCCTGGTCTACATACATTCCAAACTCTTCTTACTTCCCAGCCTAACCAATCTTTCGTATCCTCCATTTTCGGAGCGCTCTGGCACGGATTACGGCCCTAGGCAATTACAGACCCTTCAAACACCCCTCTCACTGTCGATAATTCCGTTCGTTCGCTACGGACGTACAATTCGTTTGCGATCAACAAGACTCGCCATCGTTTGGTCCAGACCTCCTCTGGTTGTTAACGATACGACATCTCTATATCATTATACCCATACCCATACGCCGTAAATACGTTTCAATCTCCCCTCACACTTTACTATGCTCCATGGGCCATGGCCCCGTATACGCGAAAACGCGTTTCATGCTCCCCTCACACGGTCACACCGCATACTCTCACTGGGGAAAGGTGCCACTGCTTCGCATGGCAAGGTACGAGGCCCCCTTCTGTCAAGTGTCTGTATACGTGTATTAGGCGACGATTTTGTATCTACATACTCTCCTTACAATTTACATGGTGGAATTACTAAAACACAACAGAAAGAAAAAATGGGTGAAGAAGGGGAAGGTACGAGACTTGAATGACAACGCACCAATCCGTTGGTATCATGGACATGATTCTGCCAGCAGCCTGCGTTCTAGAGACAAAGCCGAGTGAATCAAGCTACAAGTAGCAGCAGCAGGGGCCATGACAAGTATTAGTGTATAGAGTAAGAAAAGATGATTAGCGTGCATGTTCCATATCAGTGATCACGTTAGAGAGATAGAAAACACAAGGGGTGGAACTGGGGAATGGGAGAATGGGGAACGGACCAGAACCCAGCAAGGGCGAAGAAAAAAAAAATAACGACATGAAACAAGGAGAATCCTACGAAGAACTCAGCACATAAGCCCCGAACGTGGAGTAAAACGTGTACTATCAGCCGTCACAGAAGGAGAGGACGGGAGCAGATGAGACCCAACGATCAGTAACAGAAAAGAACTGAAGTTCCATAGAACCCACCAGACAAAGTCTGGACAAGCCAGCTCATTTCCCAATGCACCACAAAATCTAGAAATCACATGCCCATGATGCCACGGGCACCACACTCACAGCGGGGCGCGGAGCATATTTGCCAGCTATTTTTGTGCGCTCTTCAATGACGGATCTTTACTCGGCACCGGGCATACTCCATATGGAATATCGGCCTCAAATCGGTGCCATATGGAGTATGCCTAGTGCCGAGCATATTTGCCAGCTATTTTTGTGCGCTCTTCAATGACGGATCTTTGCTCGGCACCGGGCATACTCCATATGGAATATCGGCCTCAAATCGGTGCCATATGGAGTATGCCTAGTGCCGAGCAAAATCCGTCATTTAAGAGCACACAAAAAATAGCAGGCAAATATGCTCCGCGCCCCGCTGTAACTCAACCGAAAGAACTCGATCCAGTGGCAACAAAAAGGTAATCTTGGCCAACGCGTACCTTCCGACATCATTCGAATCGTCATTGAAGGTTATATCTTTTGGAACTTGAGCCCGGGATAGTTGACCATCTTGATATCTATTTGGATGCATTGCTATTCCCTGCATGCTAGTACAAATACCCTGATAAGTTCATCCGCCTTTGCGCACATGCCAGGTCGCTCGTATCTCAGCTTTCGCTTTTAGCAGCCTGCAGATTGATATGTAGATAGATCGCATTATGATTCTCAGCTACTACTTGTCGCTCGAGCTGTCGTCCCGTCCTCCTTTCTAAGTAGTGACCGGCTCCGAGTCAATTTCAAGTCGCCAGGTGTGGTATGCGTTATCCTCTTCCACCATTCAGACATCCAAACTTGTACACTTACACTAGATCTGTCAGTTATACTCAAAATACCCGTTTCCCTTGAAATACTCAGTTCTCAGGTCAACCAAGTTACCGCTAGCCCAATCGTGTTCATAGCGGTATGTTTTCCCTGAAATGTCTGGGAGTGTTGATGAAATCTTTGAGCAAAGCGATCTCAACAGCGGGTACCTGTATGGTACTACGAGCCATGTATGATCGTGCAATTATCCCATCTCACTTCGATTCCCTGGTGCCGGTGATGGAAAAACCCGTACTAGGCTCTGAAGCCTAAACGCTAGCACTCATTCGTAAGCAAGAAGTTCTTTACAGTCTGACAGAGTCCTTGTCCTCTGAAATATAAGTAACCCCTCTCGAACCTCACTTTTCCTTCAAGTTGGTATTCAGTCCACAATTCACAACAACTCCAAGTCCCAGCACTTGAAATCTAAAGATCTAAAGCCCAATGCAACTCCCATTAAAGCTCATCGCTGCTATTACCACTCTGCTCTTCATCGGGACTCGAGTTGGGCATGCTTTCGCGGCTCAGCATAGCATCGGAGGTGAGTACTAGTTTCGTGGCACTGAGCTTTGCGCTCAGCGGAGTGGTTCATGTAATACTGACGGTGCTCTGACTGGAATTTCTTGTAGACCCCTGTGACGAGTGCAAGATCAAGACAGCTGCTATGGAACAGAATCCTCCTGAACAAACGGGCAGATGAATTCACCTGAAGGTAGGTTTGTTGATTATTTTTCCACTTGCTCAAGCTTTCCTCCTCGTCCTTTTGCCATCGTATGCCAGTAGTAGTAACTGATTGCGTTCTTACAGTTCACTTATCCTTGAAGGGTCGCTGTAGAAAGAACAAGACGTGCTGGGTCAGAACTTAGTAGCCCCTGTAGTGTCTTAGGTCCGAGCGAAGCAATAACAAATAATTTTGAACCTTGTACAGAACTCAACTGCCTAGCAAGGTATCATCGGGGCGCAACGGTCAATCATTGCTCAAATATCTTTCAGTTCATAGTCTTCTATACCCGTTTCAACTTTCCCATGACAATAGTAAGGAAAATCGATAGTAGGAATAGGAATAGCGTCTGTCTCCGGAAGTCCGGATGCGGAATCTAATCGATCTAGTCAGTCAGAGTTTAGCCGAGATAACAGTCAGTCTTTCTTTTCGTTACTACCGCTGCAGAGGTGACGTACGAATCCGTCCTCCTAGCCTCTGAGGTATAAGTATCCCTCTTCAGGCCTCACTTTTGCTTCAATTTGGTGTTCAACTAGCTCCCTCCGAGTCTCTGATCACAATCCAAAGCACAATGCAACTCACCTTCAAGTTGAGGCTCATTGCCGCTATTGCCGCTCTGCTCTTTATCTTGGCTCAACCTGTTCTTGCAGGTGAGTTCGTCGCCCAGTGCCGCGGTTTATGGAAATCATGGAGTACCAAAGGCTGCGTTCTAACTTGATATCTTCATAGATCCCTGTGCAGGATGCAAACCCAGCACGGTAGACGTGGACCAGGATCCCCCTGGAAAGACGGGAGTGTGAACTTCAAATTGGAAGTGAGTCAAGTTGATTGTGTTTCATTGCCTTTTTTTCATGTTTTGTCGTGTTCTTACAGTTTACCTATCTTTGGTGGCCCCGAGTCATGTTCTTTCGCTTGATATGTATATGATAATGCAGGGTACTCAGTTCGATTTTTCAGTCATTTTGAGGCTTTTTCAAACCTATACATAGCCGTTGTCACAGGTTAGACTTAGCTGAATGGCAGTGAATCCGCTGAATCAAAGCCCCCGGGTACTGAGCAGAGCAATTCCCGCAGTTGCTAACCTTGTATGGTACTCAATTGCTCAGTGAATCTGAGGTCCACATCATCATCGCTGTGCAATCAAACATCGCTCCAAGTCAAGCCTTAATATCAATAGTCATTCCGTTCTTCCGTTCAAGCCCTTTGAAGCCCGTTCCAACTTCCAACTGCCCAATGGGAATAAGTACTCAAATAAATCCATACTAGGCCCTGAACGTTCGAACATTTGAATGCTTAAAGACTAGAACGAATTTATATTAGCGGTGTCTTACAGACTTACTTAGTTCTGCCCTTGTCCTTTGATAGATAAATGGCTGAGGACCTGAGGTATAAATACCCCTCCTCACACCAGAGGCAAGGTCAAAGGAACTGCATAGGTTGAGTTCCTTAGTGGAACTCGGTTTTTCAATTCAGCTGTAATTCAGTCCCAATGGAACTCATCTAAGCGAGTTCCTTTGACCTAGCCTCTGGTGTCAGTACCAGCCCTCGCTTTTTCTTAGCATCCAGCTTACAACTCACTGGCATACCAACTCCCAGATTAACTAATGCCTCGAAAGCAAAATGCAATTCACCTTAAACCTCCGAGTCATCGCCGCTACTATTACCGCACTGATCTTCATCGGTGCTCAAGTTGAGCATGCATATGCTGCGGCATTGCCTTTGGCTCAACCTAACATCGGAGGTGAGTACTAGACTACTAGTTTCGTTGCCATTGTACTCGATGCTTGCCGATCAACACTCAATGGTGTGGTTTATGAAATGTAATAGTACTGATGATGTTCTCCTTTGATGTCCTCTTAGAACCCTGCTTGGAATGCTAAATCAAGACAGATGTGGACCAGGGTCCTCCTGGAAAAACAAGGTTTGTAACGATTTTAGTAACGGTACCCATTGTGTTCTTACCTCGAGATCCTCCAAAGTTCACTACAGAAAGGATGACATTGTCGGGGTTAGAGCTTAGCTTGGGAGGCTGTTGTAGTGTACATTTTGTATATAGATACATTTCGTATGTATGTTGAATCGAAGTAAAGTGTACATCACCATGATTCTGAAAAAAAAAAGTGAGTGCCACTGTCACTGCTGGGCTGCCGCCATGGCAAGCGTGCGTGTGCAGCGTGTCTGTTGAGAAGTTTTTTTAACTTCAGCTTCTGAGTCTGAGTCAAAATATCCTCAAACGAGCATAGACTTTCTTCCAAACCCAAAAACGAATCATGAATTTCAAACCACTCACTGGCTGGAAGTCGGACCCAGCTCTTGCAGGTCAAAAAACACAGGTGCGTGTACTAAACCGACATACTACCAGGAATGTTGAGGTTACTATATTGCAAGAAAATCGAGGGTAGAATGGAGAAAATTCAAATACTCTATAGGGGCTATGATCGGCGAGATGGGCGGGAATTTGAAATGAAGGCAAAATGTCGTGGCTCAGTGCTCTTTTTGGGATTTTTTCGCGTCGTACTTCACCTAGAACAACCCCCATCAACAATATTTATTCCTGGAGGCAACAGTGGTCTAACGGTCATGATCCGGTCTTCCCACAACAATCTTCAGCGAATGGTTTCACGGAGAGCTCCCTCCCTCGTTACACTAGGTCCCCTACTCTCTTTCAGAGAGAAGGGCCTTGTGGGATGAAACGGTTCACCATCAAAATTGGATTACTAACTTCGCTGTTTACCCACGCCTCAATAATTGACTTTTGCAATTGACTATCGGTAATTTCCGGACTGGGGCAAAGGGCCTTCGCTTCGCGTGGCAAGTTACGAGGCCCTTTCACGTAGTCTAATTTCTCAGGTTATGCAGGTGAACTGTGTTGAACTTCCTGTTGTCTTTGACACTATTCCATGAGCAACTCTTCAAGCGCTCAGTAATATCTTACTCACCTCTTGGAGCTATCTTACTCATACTCATAGATACTTACTCATACATAGTTGTAGAAGTAGAACATTCTAGAATGTATTGTAGTAGGTATAAAAGGGACTGGAAGAGACCTCGAATACATACAAGTTTCTATCTCTATTGTTCTAATACACTGGCTCGAGTATTGGTAGTCGTGGACAATTCTCTGAGTCTCAATTCGAGAAGCAGCGTTAATCTACAGGGCAAGAGTTCCTTGCTCTCTTCAATCTAGGAACAGTATCGCGTCTCCTTCATGCAAGGTGTACACTGGTCTTATAGTACGCATCTATCTTTCGTTTTTATGTTGAGTGGAATAGAGACTGTTCCTCATACAGAATTTTGCATCAATCTTTTGTTGATTGTTCTGTAAGATTATTACTAATTCTTCACAAAGAACCTTTCAGCAACTTGAACAAATCTTAGACGAGTTGTGAACTTTCAGAGTCAGAGGATGTAAAGTGGTTATTGCAGGGCGCAAAAGCCTATTTTCTGCAAAATTGAATGGGCCATTGATAGGAATCCGGGTTAGGAGTGGACTGGTTATGTTTTGTATAAGAAGCTCAAATTCCTCGACCCCTATCCAGTGTGAAAAGGGAAGAAGGGCGTTAAGCAGACCGATTTCAAATTTGACACGCTGGCATGACATCGTGGTTATTGACGTCAACGGTCCTTGGATCTGGTCCAGACTGAGTCTGGACCGGTTTTCGGGAAGGGAAAAGACCGGCTGTGGCAACGAAAAGGGGTGGGAGTTTTAGGTCGTGGTAACATTTTCGAGGTCGACATAAGTTAACTCGGCCTTTAAGAGGCCTCGTAATATGGAGATGGACCCCATTCACATTGACTCATTCCACCGCCGTTTCTCAACATCCTTCCTTCTTCCAGCACTCTTCCTCTCTTTAATCCTCGGAGTACTCTTTCGTCGTCACATCTCATACTCCTGCATGCATAACGCGTTTCGTACTCTCCTCACCTCGTTCATGTCTATGAGGGAAATGTGGGCCATCGCTGAGCGTGGCATGATAACGAGGCCCAAATCTGGTGTAAACTGTGAGACTGGCATGGACGCCGAAAAGACAAAAATATCCGCTCGACGGATAGATCACATAACTACTACTGATATAAGATATATCTGTAAAAAAGTGTATTTCTGTACGCCTTTCTGCCGAGCGGATATTTTTGTATTTTCGGCGTGATGGTGCAGGCATGGTGTGGATTTTGCCGACTTGTTGGCCCGCTGATTCATCAGAGACTCAAAAAGATAACCGAACCGGGAAACGATTTCAGCATAGCCACCCAGCAGTTACATTCTATTTTAGTAGAGCACTTGGGCATATAATGGACGCCGAAACATCCCTCTCTGAGCTGGAATGCATAGCTATGGCAGTAATACTGTGCAAAAAATCCAAATTTCGCAGGTGCCATTTTCAGTTATTTTTTTGCAGGTTCGGACTGTGTACAGTATCCTGGTTTTTTGCAGGTAGCCAGATGGAGCTAAAAATTTTCACAGGCCACCAAAGCGCACTCCAATTTTTGCAGGTTGCTTTTTGCATAAGTCGGAAGTTTTTCACAGGTCCTTGCTGGTCAATCCACAGGTTCAGGCTCGCAACTTTTTGCAGGTGGCTCAATGATGATCCTCCATTTTTCGTTGCAGGTCAGACATGACGGTCATTTCGTACAGGTGTTTTCTGATACTCCTCATACTATCTTAACTTCTTACTTCATTTTTTACATTTCTCTTTCTTCATTCTTCTCTTTCTACACCGGTTGGTTTCTTCATTTATACACCTCTCGGTGTATCCCTCCCTCCCATCCCTCTTTCCATTCTACCTCCTTTAGCGTACGTCGTCAAAAAAAAATTCGCGCTTGGGCCCCACCGCGTTCACCGGGTGGGTTCGCGTCTCGGCTAGAAATTTGTGTGAGTAAGTGAATAGCTGCCTGACCCCGTTCCATACGGACGAGTGAGCAAGCAGATTAGATCTCATTGATTGCACAAGACGCCCTGTTCCTGGGTCCTCTTACGACCAGTCTCTACCTGATCGTAAGTATCCATTAACATTACGTTTACAAAGATCTATGTTTACTTTTTTAATCTCCGTCATCGGGATTTCCTTGGTTTACAATGTGGTGTCCATTGCCTTAGTCTCAGCTGTCCCTTCTACGGCAAAATCACTTACTGGCGGAAATCCAAGGTGAGGGGCTTTGCTTTCTTGAAAGTTGCACCGTCTAAAGAAGATTGATTTAGTAGATCAATATTGCCTTTCAAGTTTGCTCTGGCTTTGGATTGGCAATTACATCCGTGGACAATGAAAGCGTTCTAAAGACGCAAGTCAATCAAAACGACCCTAACTCCATCATGAAAGGTTATCAGGTAAGAGAAATACTATAGCAATCGTAAGATCTTTGCTGATGGAGGTCAATGGTTTAAGCCGGCTTGTTCACATCATGTGGATTGGTGGGAGCTTCCCTTGTCTTGTCCATTGTCGCAGTCCGAGCTGGCCAGTCGACTGTGTCTCGTCCAGTCCATTAGTATTGCATTAGTAACTTGTACAGTTCAATGTTCAACCGGCATCGGACCGGTCTATTTGCGTTTACACTGTTAGGCCTTGGCGATTGGCATTTCGACTTGCGCAATTGGCGGACTCAGGCCTGACTCGATGTAGTAGCGAAGTGTTGGTTCTTCGGGTTGGGCAGTAAATCCTAAATGCACTGATACATATGTTGGTAATCTATCTCGTCATCGTCATCCATCATTTTCTTTGACGAGGGAAATGTAGGCTATCGCTGCGTGTGGCACGACGCTGAATTGGGTATTGAGCATACCCACACGCTGAAAGGTCGGTGTAAGAACGAGTCCCTTAAAAGGGCCTCGTAAAAAAGATCTTGCGGACATCGCAAGAGTTAGGACCGCCTCGAACCAGGGGAAACTACATATCGAGAATTGCTCCTTCACCTGTAGTAGGCATGTAACCCTCGTCAGCAAGGAGATTTCAGTATTTGGAAACTCTGAGAGATGCGATCTGAAGCTTAGTATCTCACTAGACTAAGATGCGATGCCGCCCCGCACGGCGTAAAACGAAGATTCGGGCGAACATCCAGAGACGGCAGTTTTTAAAAACCCGTTGCTGAAAGGGGAAAGACGGTCAGTCAAGAAAGGAAGGTAGGAGTCTTTTCTCATCGTCGCTGTCTTCTTCGATATTTTGTACCTTCTACCGTTTCAAGCTATAACGAAATCGTATGGGGAGGATTTGGAGAAAGCCTTTCCGCCGTGCATGGTACAAAGAGAACATTCAGTCAGCGAACATCTTCAACTGCAATGTTTGGCTTCGGGCTTCGGGTGAAATTTTCCAACAGCGATACGGCGTTTCAAATATCGGTTGCTGAAAGGAGAAAAACCTGAAGTAGACGGTAGCCACGGGCGCTTATCGTCAGGTCGTAGGGCATGTAGAATTCCAGCCCCGGTTAAGAACTAGGATCCTAATTTTTGGCAGCCGTTCAGTACAATAGATAGTCCAAGTTCCCCAAATTTCTCGTTGGATACCGAAGCTGGGAATGTTGCCACAACCGGTATATATACTAGGACAGAGTGACTAGGAGTATCAACCAAAAAATGTTCGCCATCTGCCTCGATACATCCTCTCTTACCAATGTGGCCTTCAGTGCCTTATCCGACTGTCTCCTCACCTATGGCATCAGTGATATCATCCCTGCCAATAACAGCGACTCTCTCACCAAGATCGTACAGGACTACTGCAAGCCCCAAGCAGAGGTTTTGTTGATCGGCACACCCCAGAGGATTTTTCATTCCCTCATTCGTCGACTCACTCTCAGCACGACTCGACTTCCTTCTCTCGTTGCCGTCTGGGATGGTACTACTGAAGACGAGCTCGTTGCAGCCCGACTTCCCTGGGAGCCTGTCCGTCAGGCCTGGCTGAACGATACCACTTCTGACCTCCGAGATGCGGCTCGGAAAGCATCCAAAACCTTCGCCACTGCCTCCTTCACCGTCCAAAGCTTCATTTCTGGTGAGGCTACCCGGATCGGTGGATCCTTTGCCAAGAGTGGAGTCCAACGCTACTTCCGTAAACAGGCCAGCGGCCTCGGCTCCATCAAGCTTGGAGACGAGATGAATTTTTATCGTTCGTTGCCTGAACACCTTCGTGGTCATTATCCCACACTTCTTTTCTCTTCCCGAGACGAGCATGGGGTCTCTTTTGGCATGTACGTATCTTGTACCTTATTATTCACTTAAGCTTACGACTGACTCTCTTCTTACTGTCTTATTTTTATACTCCAGAGATTACAAACAAGTCCCTAATCTCCGGGATCTTCTCCTCAACTGCGATATCTCCGCTTCTCAGGCAGCATCCGCTTTGAAACAAGTCCTTCAGTACGAGTACGGTCAGGCATATATGGGCCATCTCGTTCCCACGCCTCCCAACTACCTCGAAGACTACCATTTCCATCGTGTCTGGCGCAGAATGCAAATTTCTTGCGATCTAGACCCTACATTCGTGGACCTAATATCCGCCGAGTGGCTGGTCATCAACGGTAAACGTATGCCCAACATCCCCACTATGCTATACGTACTCGAAAATTCCTCAGCTGCGAAGAAAATCCTCGTTCCGGAATACGTTTCCCCATATGTCCACTCCGACCTCCATCTTGAAAACATCCTTGTTGATCGGCAGAACAACACTATCTGGCTCGTCGATCCTCGAGGTTATCCGGTCTGCGACATTTACTACGATCTCGGCAAGCTTACTCACAGCTACAACTCCAACTATGATCTCCTTCACGAGGGACGACACGAGACGAGCCTTCGGTTCGAGACCGATTCATCCTCATGTGTAAAGACGGCCATTGTAGATTTCACCTTTGTCGCGACCAAACTCACTGCCCTTTACGCTGAACTCAACGAGCTCATGCGAACCGTCACGTACGAGACCTTAGGAGCAAAAACGGATGAGGAGAAGAAGATGGTAGATATCAGGGTTCTGTTTAACGAGGCCATGCATCTCTGTTCTGATATGCCCTTCCACATCAACAAAAACTCAAAGCCTAACGTCGCTTTCCCCATCTATGCCACCGGTGCGAAGCTGTTGGCGGAGGTGTTGGAGATGTTGGGGATTGATCCAATGGGATGCTCCGGTTCTGGAGTAGCTGACATTGCATTGGAGCGTCTGAGGGATATGGGAACCAAGAAATGGGCTTTTGAGGCGTAGAGTGATCATTCTCCGTCGTCTTGGATTGTTGGGTTGTTTAGATTTCTTTTCTGCAGTTACGGGGTTCCGAATAGACATAGATTAGTATAGATATTTTACAATATAATTGTAATGGTACTACCGAGTCGTATATACATGAGAGAACCTCTTATAGTGTAAGAGCAGCACTAAAATCAAACGGCGCATCATCAAGGGCAGCAGTATCCTTCGCTCCCTTCGCTAGCGGATCCCAGTTTTTCCCATTTACTTGAATCTAGAAGCATACGCATTATAGATCAATCATCAGCATGCGCACTATCTCATAAATACCACAATGCGAACCACTACTACAAAGTAACGCCAAAGTAATGATATAGTACTCACCTCAAAATCCTCTCCTTCACCAGGATCAGGATTCGAAATAAGCTGCCAATAAAGCCAAGGAACCTTGTACTTGTTTATCTTTTGAATATTCGCGTTCAGATTAGCAGCTTGCCCATCGCCGGCTTTAGATCCCCATTCTTCGATGAGGAGCTTTTTGCCTGCGGCTTTGGCTTGGGATACGGCGTCGTCCATGAATTTGTCGTAGTCGCTGATTGATGAGGGAAATGATCAATCAACTTGGCGAAGCTGATCAAAGACTTATTAGATGGACGACTTACTCGTTGTAATCGTGAATAGCGACGACATCGATTCCAGAGCAAGAAGGCTTGAAGAAGTCAGGCTGTACACTGGCTGCGGCTGAACCACCTCCAGTGAATATTAGTTGATTCTTGTCTTCGACGTTTTTACGAATCTAATGGCGGGGAGGCGTATATGATCAACATATTGACGTGTGGCCATAAGAAAGAAAACATGGATTATAAGGGGAGTTACAAACCATTGCAGCTGTCGTGCAAATCCAGGACAAGTGCTGCTTGTAGAAGTCTTGGTTGAAGACCATTGGCCTGTCATACAAAAAGAATTGAATCTTAATGTTAAGCGAAGGAATAAATGACTTACTCATTCTGAGCCTCATACCCAAAGATATAGTTACCAAGTTCACTCCATGGCTTATTACCCAAGAGCGCGTTCTTATGCTGGGTGAGTATGTATGTGATGCGGTTGTTGAAATGGCTGATTGCCTCTAGAGAATGTTGAGAAACATTAAGAAAATCGATTGGAATTAATCATTCACAATGACCAGGACCACCCAGGTAGCAACCAGAAACCAGAAAACATACCTGAATCAGTATAGAATTTAAGGCCATCAGAACCATATTTCTGAGCATATACATCATCTTTCCTCTTGATCAGGCTGTTTTCTGTGGTATTTGAAAATAAGCGATAGCTCAAAGCCCTGTCGCTGTGGGAGAAACAGGAAATATTTGAACGTACGGTCGTACATCCCAATGAGCAACTTGATCCCTTGATAAAATAGGAATTTTCAGCTCGCAACTCATAGCGCTAGATAGGAGACGATAAATACCTCTCTCATGAGCATCAACCTAACCCAGTCCGAGTTTTTGATTCAGAAATAATTCAGAAAATCAGCTGCAGACTCACCATCAACTGGTCAATAAGAGTCAAAATCTTATCATCATACTGTCCCAACCCCTCATGCTCCAGATCTGGCACGGCAATACTATTGCTCTTCTTCTGGCCTGCATCTTGTCCAGATACCCATGTACGAAGAACTTTCATATCAGCGGCTTTCATAGCATCGAGGAGAGTGTGTCGATCTTGATCAGGGAGTGCGTAGGCGAAGTAGTTCTGTAGAAATGAAGCAACGAGTAGGAAAGTGTGGGAGGGAAACAGAAAGGTAGAAATGTGAATACGTACGTTGGTACCAGCAAAACTATTGCTTTTACCAATAGCTGCACTTCCACTTCCACTCATTGAGCCAGTGCCAGTGTCTGTACCAGCGTCTGCGTCGTCATCTCCGCCGTTTGCGTCCGTGTTCGCCATGCCATTACTGGTACTATTACCGGTGCCAGAACCAGAGCCACTCCCATCAGCATCAATCCCCATGACAGCTTGACCGTTATCGATTGGGATAGTATACACCCGAGTCGCAACCAGTGCGAGAACGAACGTGATCAAGTACAAGTTCAGGACCAGCCTGAACTTCGAGTCCATAATATTCTGTAATTGAATTAGCCGTAAGTCAGCTCTCAAAAATGATCAAGATACTCGCAAAGTGAACTCAGACGCACCGAGCTTCGAGTTTGAGTGGGATACGGAGGAAGGACGTAGGAGCGAGGAATACTGTAGAAAGGGACAATACTGAGCTATTTATGCAAAAATGTCTTTTACAGCTACAGCCAGCCATCCTAGTAAATGGCAACGGGAACACCGTAGAGAATGCGGTGGACGTCCAATCACTGGGGCCTTGGGATAGTTGGTTTGTAGTTCAGATGGTAAAAGAATGGCCGTTTACGCCTGTATCACGCAGCAACCGTATGAAAACATATCGCTTCTACACATGAACTTGATATTGATAGCTCACCGTTCAAATCCAATTGTAGCTACAAGTACATCTGTACTCGGTCGCAAAGCCGTGACGCTGCATAACGATATCATGACGCGGCGGTCTTCGTTAGGCGCTCGATTGATAGTCTGATACACAGGTTCCATGTTGGTCAACTCGTCTCGTCCATTGGAGATGCGTGCTGCCCAGAGTTGAGACGACGGCAATGTCCTTTCATGAGTGTAGCTAAGCAAGTTAACGTTAGAATTGACTCAATTGGGATCAGTAAGCTGCGGCATATGCCGAGTCTGGACCGGTCCAGACCAACGCGTCTCTCTCCTTCAACCACCAACATCGCTCCGTCCTGCTCGAGCTCGTCACCTCATCAGCAAGCCTCTGGCTGTCATCTCAAGATATGTTATATGCCCAAAGCAATTCCTGCTACACCCGTCATCGTCCTACATGGGGAAAGGTGTTTTGAAGAGTCCAGACTCACCCGAGTCCAACGTCACACATCGAACGAGACCCGTCCAGCGTCCATGGCTGGACCGACTCTCAATTGATGACCCAGACCCGGTCTCCCGAGCCTCGACTGGATCTGCGTGGAGGTGCTTACGACTCGTTCGGCGATGTAGGACAGTGGAAATCCAGATTTCTGTCATACGCGATACTTAAACAGTGCCAATCAGGGATAGGGTTCCCGCACTCTACGCGTTACCTACATCCCTCTGTCCAAATGCAATCAGCACCAGCAGCGGCAAGTACATCTAGAAAACCTCCTGCCATGGATTTCTCATTCCTGCCTCAGCGTACGTGTTCTGATGTTGTGTCCGTCTCGCGCTGACGTATGCATACTATAGGATCATTCCAAGAGCCACAATCCCCCACACTAGAAGAAGAAGCAACCGACCTCTATCTCGACCTCGGAGCAGAATCACCAGTCCCTTATTCCCTTCCGTATACTCCTGATCCTACATCACCAGTGTACGGCTACGGCTACGGGTTCGGCTTCGACTTCGACGAATCGCACGCTCCCCACCCTCATCATCCCCATTTTTCTCACTATTCCCAACACCATCCTGACTATGAATACCACTACCACCATAAATCCCCATTAGACGACTACCTACGAGAAGAGATCGAGCGTATGTTTCTCGAGCCGGAGACACATACCAGGACGCCGGATAATAATGAGAAGGATAGGGAGGTAGCGGGGAACGCGAAGCAGGTGGGAGGAAGTTCTGAGCTAGAAAAGCCAGAAGGAGACCGGGCGATAGATCTAGATACTGTGCGTCAGATTTCTAGGCTAACCACTGACTGTACTGACAGTTTTTCTCCCCTTTCACCCTTCCCTCTTTCTCTTTGTCCACTACGCGTTTCCAACTGCGCTCTACTCCCTGCTATTCCACCTCCAATGCAACCCACACCTTTTCTTTCATTATCTTATTCCCATATTCCCATTACCCACGGGTCCCGTCATTTTACTGGCCTTCTTTGTTTTCGTGTGTTTTGAAGTTCGCTCTTCTTCATGCATCCGTGTGTTTTGTCTTCTCTATGGGTTTCATCATCCGTCTGTTTACCCCTACAAAATCCCTATCGTCTCTTCTCAACCTTTGACGCGATGAATTATTATCCACGTTCTACGTACCCATACATGCTGACGCTGGCTGGGAAGGCATCCCGTCGCGTTGACTGGTCTTACGGTCTTCTTCGGAGACATCTACTGTACACCACTTCTCGTCGTCTGTTATATAGTTCTCAACGGATCCCATTTGTTTCTTGATGCATATTCGGTTATCTGCGTTCTGTATTTCACGCTCGTCTATGTTGTACAACAACTCAACTGCCTCTTCTACCTTCAACAGATACGACCGTCTGCTAGTTCATCATAACACTACATAATTTTTGACCTACTGTGTTTTACTGATCCCACTGAGTTCTTGAATGACTGTCATCATCCTCCACGGCACCACCAGAAAAACTGCCGTTGTTCAGTCTTTTAGCTGCAGTGTAATCAAGAGAATAAAAAGTAGATTAGCCGACTACTTGGTATCCACCTCAGAGCTATATATGTAGAGCTGAGGGATACGGTATCATTTGTGGACTAAGAACCTATGAGTCATTGTCTAGCCTGCTTATGAAAATCGCCGGATGCTTCCCGGACCCAGTGCATCATCTCTCGGTCCAGAGTCAATAATAAACTCCGCGTCCTCCTCCGGTCCTTTAGTTATTAACAAGACTTCTATAATCTCCAGGTTCCAGTCAGTCATGTCGTCACACTTCACACACTGACTTAACGTCAACTCGAAGAATGCCTGTCGAGCTGCAAGGAAGTTGTCACTGCGGAGCTGTGAGGTTCAAGTTGTAGTCGAGTACGGCTGTTCCATACCAGGTACGTACCCAGAACTTGAACTTGACCTGATATCTACACTATTGTATCCTATGAGAATAAATGAATATGAGGACACTTGTTAAACAAGCGAGGCGATGAATACTATTGTGGCTCTGGAGGTATAGACAGTGAACTACTAAGTATTTATACTGTTAGCTACTGTGCCTGTGCGAGTCCGTAAATATAACAGTGGAGAAAAGCAGATACTACAATGTAAGAGATGATGTAAGTATGAAGTAAAACAGAAAGTAGGTGGTGCATATGTGGATACAAGTGGATTGTGTATACTAGATAAGTGGAGAGAAAGATATGAGCATTTGTTGTAAGTATAGATCAATATAAAATTCCAACACTCCTCCTCAAACCTTTGCAAGTCCCATAGACGAAGCAAAGTGTTTGGCTTTAAGAGATGGTAAAGCCTTGGTGAAAATCTCGGTGGTCATTTTGTCAGTAGGGCAATATGAAAGTCGAATTCTGCCTTCTTCAATAATGTAACAAATAAAGTGGTAACGGATCTCGATATGTTTGGTGCAAGCATGATAACGGTTGTCCTTAGCAAGTGCGATAGCTGATTGGTTGTCCAAATGAATAAGAATTGGATTGGTGATAGATCCAAAGATTTTGGATATGAAGTTTCAAGTCCATATGGCTTCTTTGGCAGTGTGAGATAGAGTGATGTATTCGGCTTCAGTAGTGGAGAGTGAGATTGTGTCTTGTCGTTTAGAAGACCAAGATATAGCTCCGCTGTTGAGCATGAAGACATAACCAGATATAGTGTGTCAGTCCTCGTTAGACATTCCATCTGCTTCTTTCCATAAGTCAACCAATGATCCTTTGTCGATTTAAGATAAGCGAATACACATTGTAAAGCATTCCAGTGTGTGATGCCTGGATTATGAGTGAATCGGGTGAGTTGTGAAACTGGATAAGCGAGATCTGGGTGTGTAGCATGACATAGATATTGTAGAGCGCCTAAAGCTTCTTGATATGGTTTGTCACACATCTGAGCAATTTCTTTGACGGTAGTAGGACTTTGTGATGTTGATAAGTGAGTGTGTGGATCGAATGGTATAGAGATGGGTTTGGTGTTGGTGAATCCATAATGTGAAATGATGGAGTCGATGTAGGATTGTTGTGACATTTGGTGTGTATGTTCCTGTGTGTTCCTGCATATCTCAATTCCTAGCATCCAATGTAACTCTCCTGTATCTGTGACTTCTACCTTCTCTTTAATCTTCTTCAATTTCTCAGTAACCAATGTCATGTTGTTGACGTGAATGAATAGAATGATGAATGGATTAAGTCAGTAAAAGACAGCATAATCAAAGTTAGAGCGTGTGAGTCTGATTTCCTTCATGATTTCGCAGAATCATAGATACCAACAGTGTCTGGCTTGTTTGAGTCTGTAGAGAGCTAATTGGAGACGGAGTACTTGACCAGGTTTAACACCTGTCATCTCAATGCTGGGAGGTGGTTTCATGAATATGTTTTCATTGGGATCAGTTTTGCCATAAAGGTGTGCTGATTTGACATCCATTTGGTGAATTTCCATGTTACGATATGCTGCGATGGATAGAATGATGCATCCTGATGTCATCTTGGCAACTGATGTGAATGTCTTGTCTGGGAAATAGTTGACTTCTGGGATTTGGTTGTATCCATGCACAACAAGTCATGCTCAATGTTCCATGTTCATCCTTCTTCATCCTATAAACCCATTTTCCAGTAAGAATGTTGACATCTGATGGTGTGTAAACTGGAATGAATATCCCTTATTCCTTATGCCTTCTCATTTCCTCTTCCATAGCTTCCTTCCATTTGGGCCAATCTGGTTGATGTTTCACTTCCACAACTGAGAGTGGGTTGTAAGCTTCAAGTTTGGATGTGACCTGAGCAAGACTAGTAGTGAGCAAATTGGCTGATTCTACTCCTCCTGTCTTCTTCATCATAGATCTGGTGATAGGTCTTCTACCTGTGACGATTTCGGGTGGAATAATGATCTTGGGTGTGATGGGTTTGGTAATTTCTATGATGGGATCAACTGTATCTGACTCAGGGATCTTCTGTTCCAAATTGATGAAATCATTATCCTCCTCACTGAGTTGGATCAGTTGATTTGTGAATTGGATGTTTCGTTCAACAGTGATGGATTTCTTCTTCAGCCAATAGATATAGTAACCCTGCAATTCCTTCTCCAGGCCTAACCAGTGTCCTTCAATTGCCTGATCTTCTAATTTGTTGGGTTTTGGAGTGCGTTTGACATAAATGATAGAGCTGAATGGGTGTAAATCTGAGATGTCTGGGATAATTCTGAATCATTTTTCGTATGGGGTCTTCATATTGATGGCTTTGTGTGGGGTATGGTTCCAGATGTAAGTTGCATAGAGCATTGCCATGCCCCATAACCATTTTGGTAGTCCTGATGAGATGAGAATAGCTCAGATGGTGTTGAGAAGTGTATGATGACTTCTTTCCACAATACCGTTTTGCTCTGGTGTATTGTGAACTGTGAGTTTCCTCTCTGTTCCTTTTCCTTCCAAATACTTTGTAAATTCTCCTCCTAGAAACTCTCCTCCTTGATCTGACTGAAGAATTTTGATGATAATGTTGAATTGAGTTTTGAGGGTGGTCTGGAAGATGACGTATTTGGTGAATGATTCATCTTTAGAGCACAGTAGAGGGGTTTCTAGCCAGTATGTGGCATTGTTGATAAGTGTGAGTGAATACTCCTGGTGATTAATGGTTCTAATTGATGCTGGTCCTCAGACATCCATGTGCATCCTGTCTCCAAAGTTCTTGGCACATGGAGTGAGACGTAATTTTGCACGCATGCATACAATGCATTCAATCCACTCCATTCTGTTTGGATCAAGATGTACTCCTTTAACTGCATTGTTTGCAAATAAGGATTCAATGTATTGATAATTCTGGTGACCAGTAGCGCAATGGGCTTTGTATTAGGATAGGGTGCAATTGGTGACGGAATAAGCATTTTCATGCTCAATGATTTGGTAAAGCCCGTGCACTTTTGGAATGTGAGCGATGTTACGACCTTGTTTAGAGATAACCATAATCTATCCTTCAATATGAATGATGTATCCTGTGTCATCCAATTTACCCAACGATACTAGTGTGTTTGGCATGTCTGGACAGTAGAGAGTGTTGCATAGGGGTAAGAAGTGAGGTTTCTCCTTTGTATCAACTGTTTCAATGTGCAGTGTGCCTTTCCCTTGGGATGTGAATGTATCAGAATTAGTGGCTTGAATTCGATGAGTGGGAATAGTTTGATAGTTTTGTAATTGATCTTGGAGTGGGGACATATGGGATGAGCATCTGGAGTCGAATAGTGGAGTATGTTCCAATGCTATGAAAGCTGCTTCTTTGGCTATATTGGAGCAGTCAATAGTGGGGTGATCAATGGAATCTTCGATCTCTGGAATTTCGATGGCCATCCAGCTTCCTTCATCACTATCTTCTTCGTTCTGTTCTCTAGCGCTACTCGCTGTACTGGGAAAGGTGCCACTGCTTTGCATGGCAAGTTACGAGGCCCTTGGAAGATATGAAATAATATACTCACTAAGCTCAATGGCTCTCAGCCTCTCATTCTCTCATTGCAAAGCAATAAAACTCTATAATGTGTGCCAAATAGTGAATGCTATGTATCACACACAGAAAAAGGTCAAGGGGAGACAAAGATACAAACCTGTTGTGCAGCCAAACTTATTTTCTCCACAGAGCTCTATATGCTTTTACCTTGGCAGGTTTAGAGGTAGCAACAGTGATGCAGAGCATAGTTGTTTATGACTTTTGACGGCTGCTGAGGGAAGGTAATGCATCTGAAGCTCATCTTGGTTGTAGGGCCAGTGTCATCATGAAAGGTGACAGAGGAAGCATGTACTGCAGACGGCCATTGATATTTGCAGGCATTTTTGTTGGGACTTAAATTACAAAATTTTAGCACAATTTATAGACTGATAAGAGTCAAAGTATTTGCCAGTATTTGCCACTGAAATGCCAGCTTTCCATTTAAAGCTGGCATTTCAGCAGCAAATACTTTGACTTTTATCAGCCTAGAAATTGTGCAAAATTTTCATAATTTAAGTCCCAACAAAAATGCCTACAAATATCAATATATCAATGGCTGCCCACAGTGATGGATGACACGATTGCTGATGACGTATAAGTTGAGCGTCAGTTGAAATGTCAGTCAATTTTGGTCATTTCGGAGCGCTGAGGTGGCGTGGAAAATTTAGAACCCGTGGAAAAGTTTGCTACTCAATTGCAAGGTTGACACAAGTTAACTCGGCCTAAAGGGCCTCATAATCCCTTCCTTTTCCATTCCTTTGTTGTCCATTCTCCCCATTCTTGCTATCTTCTCTGTGTTCTCTGGCGACGTTAGCGCACTGCATGCGCTTAGATGGACAATTTTTGGAGAAATGACCAAGTCCTCTGCAATTATAACAACTCAGTTCTTCCCTTGTTTGATTGTTGCCTTGCCAATTTCCTCCTGCTCCACCTTGGCCTCTTCCTCTGAAATTTCCCTGACCTCTGAATGATGATCCTCCTTGGCCTCATCTGCTATTTCCTCTACCTCTTCCTCCTCTTCCCCTAAATCCACCATGCCCTCTGCTTCGGAAGTTGTTGTCAGAGTAGTTTGCAGATTCCTGTGATTTGTTGGAGTTAGAAGTGAAGTTCTTGCCCTGAGCTTCTGTGTGAATGGCTGTGATCAACATTTCTGGTGTCAACTTGTTTGGTTCTTCTCTGTGAACAGTGATGAGGGCTTTGACAGTGGCTTGATACATATCGGGAGTGGAAGAGATGATGGCTGGTTTGAATTGGGAATCAGGGATGGAAACTCCACGTTCAGCTAGTTCATCCATGATAGTGATGAGATTGTCGAGGTGTTTACCAACTTTAGCTGGGTTGGTACATGTGAGGGAGAAAAGTCACTTTTCCAAGCTGGCTTCAGTAAGGGGGGCCTTTGCATCATAATCCTGCTTCAATGCATCCCACAATTCCTTCAATGTCGGCTTGTTGTAATGCCTAAAAATAGTGTCTGGTAGTGTGCTGATAATGCTGTTTAACAGGTCTTTATCCTGCTGTTGTTCTTCTGCCGCCGATGTGGGTGCTGTGGTTAGATACTTATTGTATCCGATAGATCCTGCTGCCCTCTGTACTCTCGTTACCCATGTACTCCAATTAGATCTGTCCTTTTCGAGTTTTGTAACTTTATCAAATGCTTTGGTTGCCTTGGACATGTCGTCGTCTGAGTCTGAGTCTGAATCAATTGTAATGTCTGGTTCAGATGGATTGGGATCAGGATTGGATGAAGATGGTGATCATCTCTAATCTCTGCAGCTCTGTACCTGTTCCATCTGTCATAAAGTTGGTGGTGAAGCAGGATCAATTAACCTTGGTGGGCATGCTAAGACATTGGAGATATTGAAGGGGAAGGGTGATATTAGGTATGTCTCTGCTGGCACTTTGACTCTTTCACTGGTTCAGTCCAATTGCTCAACATAACACATATTATCTCTCTTTGTCTTTTTCTCTCATGCTGGCCAAATCTACTCTACTACTGCTATGAACAGAGTCTACAAAGCCCTCATGGACTGTGACACCCCCAAGGAGCATATTGCCAACTCTGAGCGTAACTTTTGTTCGAAATGTTCTAGTATGCTGTGGTTGTGGGATTCTCAGTGGTGAGTTCTCATCTGGCCTATTATGTACTGTGACAGTGGAGTAGATGAATACTCGATACTGACTCCGATGCATTTGTGACTTTGCTTCAAGGCCAGACTTGATCCATCCCTTCGCTTCAGCCATTGATACTGAACTCAAATCACCTGAGACAATGGTGAGTACTCAATCCCTGCCTTAGGTCTCAATTCCCTGACTCAGGATCCTATCCTATCCTTT
The DNA here is from genome assembly GCA_013368315.1 of Tetrapyrgos nigripes. NCBI lineage: Eukaryota > Fungi > Basidiomycota > Agaricomycetes > Agaricales > Campanellaceae > Tetrapyrgos > Tetrapyrgos nigripes. The sequence goes on along the minus strand of JAACJM010000099.1, from coordinate 81,523 downwards.
TTTGCCCCTCTTCCCCTTCCCCTTGCCTTCCCTCCTCACCCTACTACACACCTATGTATAATGATCACTATGTATAATAAAGGTTGTCATCCTCACAAACTCCAAACCAGCTTACCTCCATCTTCCCAAAGGAAAGAAGGAGGTATACAAGGGCTATGGAGAGTATTCTTTGGAGGAATGGCATAAGAAGAATGGGTTGTATGTGACACCAATTGGCCTAAAAAACATCAGAAATAAGGATGCAGTAGTTCATAGGAGACTCACAAAGCCATTCCCACTTCCAAACAGTGGGTGACTCTGATTGCATGACTCGAAAACTCTGTTTTTTTTTGTTTTGATCCCAGTTTATTCACCATTGTGCTAAAGCATATGGTAGTGACTATCTAATCAGTGGTCTGTATGTGGTTCGTCTGTTCATGGTGCTATTGTGTCATGTAGTGGAGAGTATGTGTGTGTGAGAGTGGTTGAGTACTTGGAATATAATGTGTATATAGTAGGTATGGGGAGCAGTGTAAATTTACTGTCAACTATGAGTCTGTTCTCAAGGGATGTGTAATATGATGTCCATGGTGTGGAAGATGTATGCATAGAGGGTATTAGTACAGTCAGGAAATGAAGATTGAAATGTTGGACGAAATCGGGATTGCCTAATTCTACAGGTTGGTGCTCAAGGGAGGCCATATGTTGACTCCCTCACTTTCTGAATCACCTCTACAGAATCAAAAGTCCGAAATTGTCCTCTCATGCTCAACTAACATAATACTTACTATCCCAGTCTAGTTGCCTGCTAGCTCTTCTGCTACTTATTCTTTCATTCTTTCATCCCCAGGTAAGTGTGTATGACTACTGCCTGAAAAAGCCCACACCTGCCTGTCATCATTCTGCTCTTCTTTTGATCTGTACTACATCCCACTCTCACCCTAATCCTGAGTTACTGAAAAAAATATTTACATCTAGTCAAATCCTTTTTCAATTTGAGGAACAGAATAGGATACAATTTATCCAGAAACACTTCATTCTCAATCTGCATATCAAGCCTTTGCCATTTCTTCCTTCAGCACTTGCTCAGAAAGAAGAGTGAACTGCTCCCTGCATATACGGATGAATTCTTTGGGAAAGAAGTCCTGCTCTGATGTGCTCCTCAGTTTCTCGACAGACTTTGACAGAAGAATGCCATGAAGTTTCAAATTTACTTCATGATCGAGAACAAGCTGGTTTATCTGTTGCATGAGGGCAGGGAATTGTTGTTTGGATTGTCTTGAATATGTCTTGGTGACTGCTAAAGCAGCTGAAACAATTAAGACTAAAACAAAATGTAACAATGATTAGCTATGATATTATTGAAAGGAATACTCACCACTACAATCTGCCAGGCTGAGATCTTGGGAATAGCCAAGTAACTCCTAGGGACATTGAATACATAGAATCCTGATAAAGCTGACTGAAATCTCAACAGGGGAATTAAAATAATAATAAGGTAGCTCACAGATGATAGAACAAACCAAAACCTGGAGTGTCCAAGCAAGACAGTAACCAGGGAGGGGGGAAAAATGTAAATGACAGTGAAAATGGAGTGAATTTGAAGGTCCTACAGGCTAGGAATAGGGTCATCAGTGCAAACAAGAATTGAAAATATGACCATGCAAAGGAACTCACATTCTGTGAACAATAAACAAAGGGGCACATGAGCAGTAAGGATAAAAGAAAATGTATAATGTCAATGATATGAATTAGATAGGATCAATTTTTGCCAAAAGCACTCACAAGCTGTTGAGACCGGTAGGCAAAGCAGTGGATATCAGTGGGGGGAATCAATGTAAAAGTTTCAAGATGCACTCACATCCTGTTGAGCCACGCAGGCAGTAGATATCAGTGGGAGGAATCAAAGTCAAGGTTTCAAGATGCACTCACACCCTGTTGAGCCATGCAGGCAGTAGATATCAGTGGGGGGAATCAAAGTCAAGGTTTCAAGATGCACTGACATCCTGTTGAGCCATGCGGGCAGTAGATATCAGTGGGGGGAATTGAAGTCAAGGTTTCAAGATGCACTCACATACTGTTGAGCCCCGCAGGCAGTAGATATCAGTGGGGGGAATCAAAGTCAAGGTTTCAAGATGCACTCACAAGCTGTTGAGCCACGCAGGCAGTAGATATCAGTGGGGGGAATCAAAGTCAAGGTTTCAAGATGCACTCACAAGCTGTTGAGCCATGCAAGCAGTAGATATCAGTGGGGGGAATCAAAGTCAAGGTTTCAAGATGCACTCACATTCTGTTGAGCCACACAGGCAGTAAATATCAGTGGGGGGAATCGAAGTCAAGGTTTCAAGATGCACTCACATCCTGTTGAGCCATGCAGGCAGTAGATATCAGTGGGGGGAATCAAAGTCAAGGTTTCAAGATGCACTCACACCCTGTTGAGCCACGCAGGCAGTAGATATCAGTGGGGGGAATCGAAGTCAAGGTTTCAAGATGCACTCACAAGCTGTTGAGCCACACAGGCAGTAAATATCAGTGGGGGGAATCGAAGTCAAGGTTTCAAGATGCACTCACATCCTGTTGAGCCATGCAGGCAGTAAATATCAGTGGGGGGAATCAAAGTCAAGGTTTCAAGATGCACTCACACGCTGTTGAGCCATGCAGGCAGTAGATATCAGTGGGGGGAATCAAAGTCAAGGTTTCAAGATGCACTCACATTCTGTTGAGCCACACAGGCAGTAGATATCAGTGGGGGGAATCAAAGTCAAGGTTTCAAGATGCACTCACAAGCTGTTGAGCCATGCAGGCAGTAGATATCAGTGGGGGGAATCAAAGTCAAGGTTTCAAGATGCACTCACATACTGTTGAGCCACGCAGGCAGTAGATATCAGTGAGGGGAATCGAAGTCAAGGTTTCAAGATGCACTCACACGCTGTTGAGCCACGCAGGCAGCAGATATCAGTGGGGGGAATTGAATTCAAGGTTCCAAGATGCACTCACATCCTGTTGAGCCACACAGGCAGTAGATATCAGTGGGGGGAATCAAAGTCAAGGTTTCAAGAGTATTCAACATATGAAGGGCTGAGGATCCTGAGTTGTACTTACATCCTATCATTATGGTCAGCATCGGCCAGGTGGACTAAGCATGATGATGCAGGAAGGCTCTCACCATCTTTTCATTCATGCCAGAGCATTATCAGACACATAGATGCACTGCACGGACGTCAAGATATCAGGATTTGAATGCATCAGTTTCGATACCCAGTCTCTTGAAAATTTTACTTACTGTTGCATTCCTTGCCCATCTCACAATGAGTTTGGTCTTCACTCCTGTGTAAAAGCTGTTAACGAATGCAAGCTCTGCGTCATCTTGATACTGTACCTAATTCTTTAGTTGTAGCAGGAAAACCACAACAATCTTCAGCATACAACCAGATATTATTCATTTGAACAACTGCAAACATTGCCCGAAGTCTCGAATCGTTCAATGAATTAAATGTGGCATCTGTAAGGGTTTTGATCTGACTTGCAGCCAGACTTTCCCTAGTATCTTCTAGGTGTAATGCTGGTGGGATGTCAGTAATCAATCCTCAAACTTGCTAGCATCATACCTGTTGTGTATACCACAGCTTGCGGCGCATGCTTTCTTGAGCTCAGAAGTCTTTGCTTCTCCTCAATGTATGACATCAAACTCCTATTCACATCGAGTTCTATCTCATCATTGTCATCTTCATATTTGTCATTTTCAGAAAGGTCAGCCCAGATCATATCCTCCCGCCCATCACATTTTGTTAGAACTGCAATTACTGGCACTGAAAATAATGAATCAGTCTCATGGCTCTGGAGAGAAATACCTAGAGTACTACCCTTTCCATGAGCGCCACTGTTTAGGAGCCATAGTTCATTATCCATCAGGTTGCGAACTTCATCAATTGGAAGACAAAGCCTGGTGTAATATGAGTTAGGTGTGAGTATATATCACTGAAAAAGGTCTTCCACAAACCAAATAACATGAATATGATCAATGTATTTAAGGCTGCTAGCCTGATCATTTATGAAAGACTTTACATTGTTCATTTCTTCCGAGGATCCTGCCTCAAATCCACATGAATCATGAAAAATCAAACCAGGTGCGTTTTTGAACATATATTGATCTCTAATGTCATGTTGGAGACGGCCGAGGGAACTACCTGGTGTGGGCTGCTAACGCAGTGATGCGTCGTGGTTCTGTCTTGGTCTCGGCTGTCTACTACATACACGCTGTATCTAGGTGGAAGCCTTTGGCAAACAAGTACAAACAACCCTAATCCCCTACTCCATGTGCCCCCTTCGAACATAGTGACATCCTCGTCGCTGTTTTGAGAACCTGAGACACTACCAACCCTACCAACCCGGCACTGTCGCTAGGAAATGGACCTCGCCTAAAATCTCCGCCAAATCCTCTGCTTCCGTTACATCCGCAATACCCGGCTCGGCGTTATTGCAGCCGTGTGTGAAGCTGTCATGATCCATCAAACCTTCGTTGTCGTTGACGTCCTTGGGAACAGCGTCTTCTTCCGAATCCCTCATCTTCGACTCAAAGCTCTTCTGCTCTTCAAACAACTTTGTCCCTTCTCTCGGGTTAAAGCTCCTCAACCTGCGAGAGCTAAACAACCCTTCAATCAGCACCCCGTCCAGCGTCTCCAGCTTATATGAGTTGGCTATTCTTTTGGTGACTCGTCGAGGCCGTGACCATTTTGGCAAAATTTTCCTCTCCATCTTGAAGGTATAGTCAAGGTCGCTGCGGTAGATCTGTACAAGCTGACCTTTCCTGAAAACCACTTCTTTAGGGGCCCGTTTCGACACACGTTTATCGAACACCTTTTTCCTCTGTTCTGCATGACGCACCGTAGCGTCGTATCCGTCCAGACATTGCTGTGCGACGTAAGCCATTTGTCATTCTGCATCTTCGGGCTGTAGCTCCGACGAGCTTTCCTCAACGGGTGTTGGCTTTGTATTGACGACCAGTCCAAGCAGCAGTTCTTTGGGTGAAAAGTTGAGGGATTTGAGGATGCGATGATTGATGTGCCAGAGGGCTTCATCTAGGCGATCTGGCCAAGTATTGGGTAAGTCCTCCGTCTTGACATTCTCATACTCGTCCTCCCCTAATCCTGGTGCGCATAGCTGTTTCAGCACGCTGAGCAAGAGTTTGTTTCCACCCTCCACGAGTCCATTTATCCAAGGTGAGTATGCGGCCACGACATGTGTTTTCACCCCGTATCATTCGCAAAAGTCTCTGACCTCTTCACAGTTGAAGTGGGATCCGCCATCGCTTTGAAACACCTCTGGTGGTATGTAACCATGGAAGATTTTGTCTAGACCTTCTATAGTCGTTTTCCCGCTGCCTTTCACCTTGTATTTGAAAGCCCACATATGCCGTGAGTATGAGTCTAGGTACACGCCTACTGTCGTGTAACCCCCTTTTCCTTTGGGCAATGCCAGATAGTCGCCAACAAGTAGCTCAAACGGGTGCCGATGTGTCACTGGTATGAGTAATGAGTGTAGGTGTGTTTGACCGAAGTTTTTGCACTTCCCACATTTGCTGATTGCCTTCAGTATGGACTCATCAAGATTGGAGCTCCATATCTCGTCTAATAGCCCGATCTTTATCGAATCCCGTCCGAAGTGGCCCCCTTCCTTGTGCTTCACCTCTGCCAACTCCACTGCCTCTGCTCTTGACACACATTCGACCCTGGACCTCGCTCTTGCACCAACGCTGCCTCGTAGACGCCACAGCCTGCCGTCGTCAATCATGTATCCTTCCGCACGGTGTTTAGCTCGCTGGCGTTGTTTGACTGGCATTTCACTGGTGAGTCCTTTCAGGGAGTCTATGACTTCCAGGATCAAGGGCTCATTGAGGAAACATTTTCGCAGTACCTCCACCTCAGCATCCACCACAACCTGCAATATGTCATTCACCAGCCCACACCCATGTTCCCAGTCCTCGTTCACCGTCCACTCGCTACCGTCACCTGGAACCCTCGGTTTCTCCTCCCACATTCGGCTCAGCCCGTCAGCGACTACGTTCTTCTTCCCTGGTATGTGCCTGACCTCGACAATATTGTGGGCAATGATGCCGTCGCGCCAGCGTGCGTGTGTAGCATTGAGATTCGGGTTTAGGATGACGTCCCGAAGGGCCTGGCAATCAGTCTCGATTTCAACTGGTGACCCCCAGATGATGTTGGAGAATTTGTCCAGGCCGCATTTCAATGCGGCGAACTCCAGTAGAAATGGTTTGTACTTCTCCTCTGTCCTAGAAGTCCGTTTTGACATGAATGCGATAGGGTGTATTTTGCGAGCTGTGCTTCCGTTTGGTAGTACGGTTTCAAAACGCTGAGACAATACTGCTGCAAAACCTTCTTTGCAGCCATCGGATGTAACTATGAAAGGAGTTCTGTCAAACTTGGGGCACTTCAGCACTGGTTTGGAGGTGAGCAACCGCTTCAACTCGATGAAGGCTTCAGTGTGTTGACTTGTCCACAGGTCTGCTAGTTTGTGCTTTCGTTTCAGGTTACGGTAGGTCATTTTTGAGCATGGGTTAGGTAGTGGGATATTGACTAGGTTCCTCAGCGGTCTCTCCACCCTGGCATAACCCTTGATCAGGTCCCGGAAGTGACTGGTCAGTCCAAGGAAGGATTCGAGATTGAGGGCGTCATTTGGCTGCTGCCAGTCGACTATGGCCGTTAGCTTTGTCAAGTCAGGTGTTACACCTTGTGGCCCAACACTGGCACCGGCAAACACACCCGTCTTTACAAAGAAACTGGACTTCGAAGCCGATAGTGACAATTTCCTTTCCCGCACCCTCTCCAGCAGTCTGGTGAGTTTCGCCATCATTTCACTGAATGTGTTTGCCGCTGATGCTCCGTCGTCTACGAACAGCTCCAGAACTCCATCCGCCAGAAGGTCACCCAACAGTGTTGCCATCATGTGCGCGAACGTTGACGGCGCACCCGTGAGTCCAAATGGCATTCGCTTGTACCAAAAGTAACCCCTCCCTTCAACATAGAAGCATGTATAAGGTCGAGACTCGGGGTCCACTTCACAGGCATAGAAGCCTGAGGCGAAGTCGAAGAGGGACAGGTAGCGATGACCGCTTATCCGCTGCTGCTTGGCTCGGATGTCACCTTGGGGCATAGGTGCAACTTTGGTGACTTTATTAATGGCATCAAAATCCTGACAGATCCTCCATTTTTGAGCAGGTTTCTCCCCGGGTCCCTCAGCAATGTTTGGAGGACGTGGTGGGAGTGGGAATGATGGTGGTAGTCCAGCAAGTACACACTGGTCATTGAGACGGTGTTGTAACTCTTCCAGTGTCAATCCCCCTCCTTCGTGGGCCTTCTGTGCCAGCGTCGTTGGTGAAACACATTTGACCTGTTCCGGACGGCAGCTCTCGATGATCCCCGCATCTAGCATTTCATCTATCTTTTGGTTGAAGAACTTCCTTTGTGGAGGTGTTAGGGGCCGCTGGTGGACGTTTCTTGGGAATGATGTGTCATCTGGTATGTCGAGTTTGTGAATAGCCCCTTCTACTGGATGCACCTCACTGACTGAAAGAGCAAAGCAGTCTGCGTAGGAACGCAGTAATGACACCACCTGTCTCAGTTCCCCTTCTGTCAAGTCATCGCCTATGGTCACTTCCTTCAAGACACGATCAACTCTTGCCGGTAGAAATGGGTTGGTTTTTCGGGTGAAAACGTTATCATCTGGCAAGCCTTCTACTGGGATGGTGGTTCCGAGTTGCCCCTCCACTAAGGCTTCATCCTCTGAGATGTGGCATACTGGATGATCTGGAAATTGGTTTATGTCAATCGGGGATTCCATGGATGCAGAGACTTCAGTAAGGACTTCCCTCGAGGGGGGTGCATGACTACCCCCCACAAAGTTTTTCTCGTGCTTCAGCTTTGTATGTATCACCCATCTACGCTTCCCTACCAGTCTCGCCTTCCTCTTCACTGCTCCCCCTCCTCCTCAACGCTCTCATTGCCCAGTTGTCTCCGTGAGTCCTTTTTCTTCTTCTTCCATATGTTTCGCTTATAATTTCTTTTAGCCCGTCGTCTCGCAAAGACATTAATGCCCTGCCGCTGCCAGAAGATCCATGGCTCCTCTTCGTCCTCTACTTCCTCTATTGTGACCCTACACTTGAAGGTATGTTGAGGTTTATCCACCGCTACCATGGTAATAGGATTAGTAATGCTCTTGTTTTGTACCAGGTTATCGGTGTGGACTCGCCTCAAGGGGGGTTCATTCTGATTGCCCCCCATTTCATTTTCACGCTCTTTCAAGAGTTCATTTTGCAGAATCACTATGTCCGACCCTGAAGGTATGTGTATCGTGTCGTCTTCATAATTGTGATTTGCCCTGAACTCCCTTAGTATCGGTTTCCCAACCAGGAACTCCCATGCCCCACCACTGTCGAACACCTCAAACGTCCCTTCCGCCTCCACTCCTCCGAGCACCATTCTGCCTGTCCAGCATGCTAGACTTGGTACTATAGCACCATTTGCCATACGTAGTCTTTTCCGAGATGTTTGCCAACTAGTAAGCCTTTCTTTGATGTTATTATAGACCTTCTCTGACATTGCTGCCACCATAGCACCATCATCGAAAAATCCTTTCACCACCACCATATCATCTACACCGACAATTCCCAGATCATGGACAAAAGGTACCATTCTTGCACTTTCCTCTCGAACTGAGTAGAGATCAATAACCTCGTATTCAGACTGCATGGTTACATCAAGAACAGGAATATGACTATTTTCGGTCCATGTGGGGCTTCCGGTGCTCTCCCTAGACAGCGCCTCCTCCTGCCTAGGGGCCTCTACTCCTCCAAGCCTTTCATCGTTGCAGGCCGTCTGTTCGGCATTTACACAGACAGCCCTTCTCCATTTCCCTGGTCCTCGCCTCTGTACCCATACCCATATCCTTCATACCCATATTGGCCGTAACCGTAATCCACAAAAGCTATAACAACACTATTGGGATCGTCTCGCAGATACGGACCAAGTTCGTTACTGCACAGCCTTCTCCAAGCCTTCTCCTTCTCGTTAAGGGTTCGGTTTTGGCACATGTCACCCCTGTGCCCGCATTTCCTGCATTGGAAGCATTCACCGGTGCAGACATTAGAGGTTCCTGGCTCGAGAGGATAGGGACACTCAAATGTGACCAGTGTGGCATTCCCTCCGTGCTGCTGAGCCCACTCTTCCTTCTGTGTGTTGTATGCCTTCTGACCTGTTTCTGTGTTGGGATGACGTATCAATGCCGTGGTATTCCTATGTAGAACGGATCGTTGTGTTTCAGTGAGGCGTATGATGTTTTGTTGTGGTTGCCCGAACGCTCCCCCTCTCTGCCCATATCCGAATCCTCCTCGGCCTCGAAAACCTCCTCCATATCCTCCACCATTATATCCATATCCTCCGCCACCATATCCTCCGCCACCATATCCTCCGCCACCATATCCTCCGCCACCATATCCTCCCCTGAATCCGCCATAGGTTGGCATATTGTTTCCAAGATTGGTGGCTGCCAAACAGCCAGTGATTCCTCTTGTTGGCGTCTCTGGTGTCGGCCCTGCAATGCCTAAAATCCGATCATACTTCTCCATCAACTCCTTCTCCTTCTTCTCCTTCTCAGTCTCTTTCTCCTTTTCTTCCTGCAGCCTTTTAACCTCCTTCTTAATGAACTCTATGTCGGCCGCTTTAATTGCTTCTCGGAACGACGTCCAATCCTTCTGCGCAGATGGTACCAGACCTTGGAGAATGCTGGGAAGATTATTCCAAACCAGGACGATGAGAAAATCACTTTCGTGGATGCCAGCGTTGCGAGCCAACTCATCAAGTTCATCCGCCATTTTGATATGACTCCACACTTCGACTCCTCCCTTCTCAACTTTCTTTCCTAGGTTCTCCTCTGCCATCTTGTACGCCGATAACTCTGTGACATAATCTCCCGCACTCTTCTTGACTTGCACCGGTTTTGGCCAATGTTTCTCAAACTTCGCCACCAATTCCTTCCATGTAATGGGTGGTGTCTCCCCCTCCATCATCTCCTCGTACCACACTTCTGCTGGACCTGATGGGAATAGAAGGTCTTTGAAGTCTTCGATGCGTTCTTTGTCATCGGTAATGTGTGTCAATTTCTGTTTTGCTTTTTTGATGAAAACGTGTGGATTTTCGGAAGCGCGACCATCACCGTAGAAGAGTTCGAGTTTCTCCATGGGTACTGTGCGTCGACGACTAGAGTGTGGGTTGGGGACTGGGTTTTCGGCAAAGGGTGCAGGTGATGTTGCTGGCGTGTTGTATGGGGGGAAGGGTAGCAGACCGTCGTCACTCTCTGATGATGATGATATGGAAGACTCGGTTGACGATGGTATGAGTGGTTGGGACTCCCTCCAGGCAACTGGAGTGAACCACAAGTCGAAATCGGGACCGTTTGGTGTAGCTGAGCTGTCACCTGTAGTAGGGCTTGGGGAGCAAGAATTAACGAAGAATTGACCACGATATAGCGCCAGTTTGTGTAGGTTAGATATGTGGGTGGGTCCGGAATTAGTACCAAGGATGTATAAGGGAACTGGGAACTGGGAACGTGGAACGAAAACGTGGGTGACGTGTGTTTCTGTCTGATGGAACCTGTATTCGTGTAGAGAAGTCCTGCGAGTATTGAAGCTCACTCTCGTCACCAAGATGGAGACGGCCGAGGGAACTACCTGGTGTGGGCTGCTAACGCAGTGATGCGTCGTGGTTCTGTCTTGGTCTCGGCTGTCTACTACATACACGCTGTATCTAGGTGGAAGCCTTTGGCAAACAAGTACAAACAACCCTAATCCCCTACTCCAATGTTCACCGCGCTGTCATAGTAAATCAAATAATCAACCTCCGCCATGAACAGGCCGAAATATCGTTGAAGCTTACCTTCAGAGTTCCATCTATCTGTTCCTGAAAGCAAGCTGTAAGGTATTCATTGTAAAATAACTTTTTCTGTGTCACACCTGTAAATGAAAACTCCTTTCACCACTTTTCTTTACAAGTGGTTCCTCATTGGTGCGGCAAAACCGCTTCAGCAGAGTTGTCTTTCCACCATTGGCCCTTCCAATGACAAGCACGTGAAAGTCGAAAGGCTGAAAGCGTGTATGTGCAGAGGGGTTATTATCCATGATCCAGGCAGGGGCAGGGGCAGGGTGCAGGTAAGGGTATATGTATTCAGCTGCCATGAGTATTTAATAGTCCCTCGTCTTTCTTTTCACATGAGAAAATTTGGGCAGCTGAGCCATCCAAGAATAAATTGATCGTCATGGGGTGCAAGGTCCCACAAGGACAGAGCTGTATATCAAGGGTTGTTTTATTTCAATCATGACATGTGCTGATGCCATTGAGGTAACCATGCGAAGCAGTGGCACCTTTCCCCAGTATCAAGGGTTGTTTCATTTCAATCATGACATGTGCTGATGCCATTGAGATAACAGTGAGGTTATCGGAAAGGGGTTCTCACGAGTTCCAAGGATACGTAGAATAGTCCAACAACGGCCCAAGGGAATGGTTCCTAACAGGAGAATCAACATCCGTCACCAATCTTGGGAACGCAGCCTGTATAAAATTGTTAGCCCATTGTCTGCACATGAATTGATATCAGAATGAGAGTGAGGGGGAGGGATCGCATTACTATGTCATCAAAAGCAAGTCCATCACGGACTTGGGAAAGTAGAGCTGCAGCTAGGATGGTACATCGGGACAGTAGAGTACATACATGCACTCAATCTTAATTTTTTTTCTCCTTTCCGCTTCGGAGGGAGCCTCAATACTTTTACCCTAAAGCATCTGAGTTAACGTCTACGTCCTTCGCGTCTTTTGGGCTTTGTCTCGCCCTCAAACGCATCTCTTTGTATCCTAGTCTACCTCAATGGCAAATCCAAATCAACAACCGCAATTTGCGCCACCATACTATCAATTCCCGCATCCATATCCCTATCAGCAACCTGTCATGTACACGTCGCATGGTGCATATCTCCATCCTTCAGTCTCTGCAGCTCCCGTTCCTCGGGCCTCCGCATACGCCTATCTCTCTTTAGGAGAAAGCCACGCAGAACTATACAGTGGATCAGAAGGTCATTGAAATAGCATGACTTCTCCATCAGACGCTCAGCCCGACGGACTTTACCTTGGCTACTCTATCTAGGGACGGGGAGTTTGATAGTTATTGAAACAAGGTCTATTCTAGCATTAACATTGTTACGAGGCCTTTAGGCTGAGTTAACTTAGGTCGACCTCGAAAACTTTTCCACAGGTTCAAACTCCCACCCCTATTCGTTGGCGCTCGGCAAGCACTCATGTGGAATCACGGTCGAGACCATCATGACGTCGTTCACGGCTTCCTCAGACAAATGCATAACCAAGGCAGCGTAGGCAGCATCAGGGTGCTCCTTGTCTTCCTCCTTGCTTCCTCCCCCGATCTGAGGGCCTCGTAGCTTGCCACGCGAAGCGATGGCACTTTACCCCAGTGGAGTTACGAAGCCCAAAAGACGCGAACGACGTAGACATAGATTGATGAAGATGCGAAGCGTCTTCAGAGACCTTCGCTAAAAATAGCTCATTAATTTCGATCTTACAGTCAGACGTTTGCTCCTTTCTAATTGCTGCGTCTTCTAACGCGAGTCAGAGGACATCAGACATGAAATAATAGGCGGATCGCGACGACCCTGAGAGGCCGCCCGTACAAGAAATGACATTGGGATGAAGAAGAGGGCTATGGAGCTAAGAAGAGGGAGGGAAGGGAAGGGAAAGAAATTTTTTTTTTTTAAAGTTTGGAAAGGATCAAAGTGGAGTTGGGACGATAATCAGAAGAGGTTAAATGTAAACAACCACAAAAATGATGACAAGGAAAAAAATAAAGAAAAGCCCAATGCCCTGAAACAGCAACAGAGGGGTGAACATGAACTTTAATGAGCCGGTTGTCCAAAAAGAAAAGAATGAAGGACAACCGGATTCTTACGAATATAAATCTCGAATGTATGAGAGCTCCAACGTCCTGCCGCCTGGATTAGGTGCGGCGCAACCCCAGCTTGTGCCATTGAAGTGGCTCCTCCAGCACGCATTGAATGACCAGAGATATTCGCATCAGGAAGAAGCATCTTTAATCGTTTGATGAACCAATCTCGCGTTGGGATCTTGCCGTTAGATAGGATCCAAAGTTCTGGACGCAGTGGAAAGAGTTCGTCTCGTGAATCGAGATAAGAAAGGAAATGTGGAGTGGGGTTGGATGGACGGTTGGTGGATTGGACGATGACAAGGTTACCCTCGAAGAGATGGTCTGCTTTATGTCCTGGCAAGAAAAAGGAGTACTGGTTGGGGTTGGTAATATCAACGGAATGCCGCATCATGGTCTTGCGGCGATTGATTAAACGCTTGTTTGTGGGATCTGTGATCTCCCCCAAACGAAGCAAACCATGGAAGCCTGTCAATACCATCGCTTTAAAGAGGAAGTCATCGTGGGATTGGGAAGAGGAGAGGGAATTGATGATGATGTGGAGTTGGTCATGAGATAGGGGAAGCTTTCTTTTGACAGGAGAACCCCATCGTCGCAGACAACCGGTCATCGTGCGTGTGACCAGGGACGAATTCTGGGCTTGACGGACCTCGGGGTAATGTACCTCGAGTTCACTGGCAATACCGGAGAGGTAGTTGTTGACGGATCAGGGATTAATGTGGGAGGACATAAAGACAGCATACATGCTGAGGTTCTCGGGAGTAGGGGAAATGGGGAAATTGTGGATCTTGCAGAATGTAAGGTAGGAATTTAAAGCAGAAGAATAAGAAGAAGAAGTATCAATTGAAAAACCCAGGCAAATAGAACGTTCGTGAATTAACTTCTCCAAACTCCAGGGCTCACGAACGGGCTGCCTGGAGTTTGGTGAAATGGAGATCATTTAAATATAACCCCCAGCGTCCATCGAGGGGGTCTAGCAATTGTCGCTGCAGTCATCAGGCAAACATAAAAATCGTGAAAGAGGGCCAAAATAGAATAAAGAAACATGAAGAAATTAGAAGAGAAAGTCCATATCAAAATGCGGGCATCAAGAATAAAAAATATGAGAAAGAAAGGAGAATTATTGATGGGCAGGAACATTGGATGGGGGAGGTTTAGAGGGAAGAGTAGAAGAGGGAGGTGTAGATTTGTTAGGAAGGAGGGGGCATTCAGGACCTTTATGGCCAGGAAGATCGCAAACATTGCAAATATGTAGGCGAGTGCAAGTGCTTGCAGAAGCTGTGCAAAATCCCATGTTCCAATTGTTGCAGGGGACTCTGGACTTGGTAGGTGGCGTACGATTCGATTTCTGGGGAGCCTCTTCGACGCATGATCCTGTGTCGCTGATATGGGATTCTCTGAGATCAGAGAAAAGGCTGAAATCAATGAAACGGATGGACACTGGGTGCAAACACTCGTAATTCCTTGGATATACAGAGGAATTACACAAGACTTACACTAGTACACTCAATATGTAAGTCCACTTGACTTACTGAAGTATTACCAAGGACCACTGTGAGACTTCATGCCTTACAATAGTCATATATAATTGTTCTATTTTTCTTGGTCTCTGGTAATACTTCAGTAAGTCAAGTGGACTTACATATTGAGTGTACCAGTGTAAGTCTTATGTAATTCTTCTGTATATCCAAGGAATTACAAGTGTTTGCACCCAGTGGGAGCGGGAATTGGCGACTCGGGAGCGGACTGCTTTGTCGAAATGAATGACCCTGGAGTAGAAGGGTTTCTTGACAGATGCGAACTGCCGGTGAATGTATTCCCCATAGGCCTTGACGTCTGCCTCAAGGTGAGGAAAAATGCGAGCATAAGCAGTCCCGACTTTGTGCCATACAACACCCCATTCATTGGAGTCGGTGATCTGCTTTGATGGTACCTGATTCCCAAATCTGATCTGAATTCCGTCCGCAAGATCTTCCGTTCGATCCTCCGTGTACATGTTAGAGTACAAAGAGGTGAAAACCACATCAAGGTTGACTGTCGATCCTCCGTGTACATGTTAGAGTACAAAGAGGTGAAAACCACATCAATGTTGACTGGTTTACCGAGCAAAATAGCTTTGAGCTCGGATTCAGGAAGATCCGGGCAAAGGGGGGATGATAGGAGAGAACGAAGAGCCTTCTTCGGATCCTCGAGGTTTTTGGAGAGGAGACGTAAAGTCTGACGACAGATAGGGGAAAGATCGTCCATAGCAACCGCAGACAACGGATTGCCACTGGACCAGGGGTATTCTGTGTCGTTGTCCTTGGCCGCCTTCTTGTTTGGAAAGGATGGATCATTGAGTGGGAGGGGAATGTTATTATCATTCGAAGACTCATCTGAGTTGTGGGCTCTTTTCTTTCCCCTGACAACCGCTTCATCCTCTTCCTTATCTGCGTTATCCAACATCTCCAAAAATGCAGCCAGACCACCTTTCCGATCCTGATCAGACATCCCTTGAACCATCCGCAATTTCTCCTGTATCTCCAAGACTGCCCCAACCTTCGAACCCTGGTGCTTGCGGTAACGATCAACGATCGCGTGGCATTCAGCGAGAGTGGTTTTCGGAACTTGGATCTTGGTTCGAACGGTGCTTCCAGAAGACGTAGTCGCAGATGATGAACTTCCAGGCGATGGATTATTATTCCTCGCTGCTGAGGTACGGACGGCATCGCTGGTAGAGTTGGAGGCAATAGGAGCGGCGGTGGCGTTGCCCTGGGTGACGTGAGGAGCAGTGCCACCGGTGGCGTCGGTAGTGTCGGAAGAATTAGCGTTCGAGATGGGTGCATTGACGCTGGTGGCATTCGAGACAGTGGTATCATCATTAGAGGTAGAGGCCATAGATGTATGAATGGAATGATGTGGAGTGATATGAACGAAAAAATCTCTCGAGTGAGCGGCGAGTGAACGGGGTCTCATCTTTAGGAGTGCTGAAGTTCTCAGCGGAGGCTCCTCTAGATAAGCTCTAGACCACCACAAAAAGTGACAGTCAAATATGTGAAAGTGAAGAAAATATACCCAAATTTTCCTCGTTTTAAAAGTGGAGGGATATTTGGGGGAAGTTTGGGTCATATTTACCCCCCGCTTTCGCATATTTGCGAAAGCGGAGGTTCATTTTTACATATTTTCCGCCGTTTCGCAAGTATGCGAAATGAGGGTATATATAGGGGAAGTATACCTCTTATTTGAGGTATACTTGGCGCCGCTTTTGCAAGTATTGAAAACGGAGGAATATATACGGAATACTTGAATGAGTGTTACACGACGGAGCTTGCTAGACAAATGAATTGTTGTAATTGTAGTGAATGTCAATTTCTTCGTCTTCTGGGCCCAGCGCCGCCTTGATCTCATACTCAATGTCACCCTCTTCAGCTTCCGTTCGATTATGCTGATGCTTGTCTCTGTCGTCTCTCTCAACACCATCCTCTCTATCATATTCCTCTTCCACTGTATCATCGCTGCCTTCCTCATCAGTATCACTCTGCTCCAAATCTACTGATGCCTCATCTTCATCCATCGCATCAATAGTCACCTCTTCTCCATCAGAATCGGACTGGGGAAGCGTTTGCTGATCCAGTCCTGCATCACTTCTCAAAGAATTCAAGAAGTGGTACAAATGTCTATGACCGATGCCGCCTCCTAGAAACAGCATCGTCATGTCTGTATCTGAGAATCTAGAGAACAAAAACATTAAACAAGTATAAAGGTATGGATTGGTAAGTAAAACTCACATATTCACATAATAGTAAACTCAACCATAATATTTCCATTAAAGGGGTGTGGGCCAACGCTACGCGTGGCGGGTACGAGGCCGCCTCCACTCAAGCAGCAGTGTCTATTCAAGGGAGAGAGAGGGATTCAGAGATGAGAGCAGGAGTCTCTATCCGAGAGAGTGTGTGTGTCAAACCAAATACCTCAGATTTATGTGCCGAAGTGGGTACGAAGAAAAAAGTGCCAGAGAGAAAGTGTGTGTTAAACGAAATTCCTCAGATTTGTGTGTCGAGGTCATGGTACAAAGAAAAAAGTACCGGCGGGAAAGTCTAGCTTCTGAAAATACTCTTACTTATATACAAGTGTCTACTCATACATATTTTTTCCCTGTGTTACAGTGTATCAGTACATCTTACAGTGCCTCTCGCGCTAGTTCTGTTACGAGGCCGAAGAATGAGGCTGAGTTCTTTACACCCGTTTTCTGCTTGTGACTATATGGATTGTTCCCGATTTTTCCCGGTCCTTTGTCTCCGGTTTTTGCCTTGGCCCCTTACCGCTACATATGTACTAATGGTGTTGCAAATATACATTTTTGGTTTGTGGTAACGCCCTTTTCGTCCAAGTACCACCGTTACAGTAATCATTCTCAAAATTTCTCTCAGGTCGTCACTGTTATGTACTCTACGCTCTGTTTCTGCCCGTCTCAATCAAAACTCCGGTTCAATTCAAGCTCCCCGTCGATGCGTAAGCTGCTTTTCATCTTAACCTCTCCCTTCTTGTTTTAGCTGCTGTACCTCTCCCAAATACTTCAAGTCGGACATCACTGGAGTTTGATGATGGAGCGCACTCATTGGAAGGGAGCGAGGACGTTGATCACGACTCGGAGTCTCCTCCCGGTAGTACTAACAGGGCACCCTAACTCCAGGGCGTTTTCGTTCGTGTTTTTGATCAAATTCTGAGATCAGAGAGGAGGAAACGGGAGTTGAAAAGAAAGTTTAAAAAGCTGAAAAACGTGTATCTTCCAATTATTCGCTTTCGAGATTCAGATTTCACTAATGCGTCATCTTTGAAACACCCTAGCCCAAGGCCAAGATGACCAAAACCGAGGAAAAGATGATGCTCAGCAATGAAGCCTTCCACAGCCGTCTCCAACTTGAAGGTATTCAATTGGACCCGATATCCATCAACCTCATAAAGACTATCCTTGACATACCGGTTAGGCGTAAGGCAGCAGCGCCATCTCATGCTTCTCTGGTATCGCCCAGGAACGAGTGAATCAGCATGGATACAGGGACTAGGTCACACTGGAAGCAAATCCCTGTAAATACACCACCATACAGGGCTATTACAGCAGCCTTACTACAAGTCATTCAATAAGTAATACACTTTACATTACAGGAGTATTACAAACACATATATTTTTCAGAACAATCCTGCAAGACTGCTGTAAATCAGGGTGGATTACAGCAACATTTCAGTGTGACATAGTGTCACAATAATACATTCTTTAATACTGCCAAGAAATACAGAGGTATTTCAGAGTGACACTAGAAGAAATTCCTTTAATTACCCTGCCATACAGGGGTATTACAGCAGCCTTACAACAAGTCCAGGAATTTCTTCCAGTGTCACTCTGAAATATCTTTGTATTTCTCAGCAGTATTACAGAATGTATTACTGTGACACTATGTCACACTGAAATGTTTCTGTAATCCCCCCTGCTTTACAGCAGTCTTACAGGATTATTCTGAAAAATATATGTGTTTGTAATACTCCTGTAATGTAAGGTGTATTACTTATTGAATGACTTGTAGTAAGGCTGCTGTAATAGCCCTGTATGGTGGCATATTTACAGGGATTTGCTTCCAGTGTCACATATATATATGTTATGGTACATATATTCCTATACAGTAATCTACAATGCTATGTGAAAGGTGTCTGCAGATTTACCTTTACCGTGGAGATACATAGTACACTATGTACAGTACTGTAGCCACTCTTTACATAGATGTTCACGCATGTCTCCAGACTGCGGATCATTAACTCGATCGTTATTTCTTAAGATTTCAAAAAAAAAACCGATGAGTGCTGCTCATCGCTCGGCAGTTTTTTTCGTTGATTGCTTCCGAGAGCTGTAGGAGTCGTTGAGCTGTGCTTGCCTTTTTCCTCCTTTCATACCATCATCATGTACTCTCTTCACACATTATTCGTGCTTTTTGCTACCTTGCTTCCATTGTTCTTGTCTGGACTTGATTATGGTTACTCTGGTTACTCTGACTCATGTCTTGACGCCTCTGGCCTTGATTCTGCGCTGACTCCGAGTCCTTTCCCTTTGGCTGATGGAGTCTCCGGCTTGAATGACTATGGTTACTCTAACTCTGGTCTTGATGGAATTTCTGGCTCGGATCACTTTTTGTTCAAAAACCTTTCTGCCACTCGATATGTTCACGGAGGTTCAGTGTTTCTTGGCTCTATGTCACTCTATTCTCTTGGCACTCTCTTGACCGAAGATACTGCGACATCATTTCCATTCGACAGTTCAACGTCATATGACCCAATGCCATCTCAGTATAACGACTCAACGTCGTATGGCCCCATGCCATTCCAATATAACGACTCAACGTCGTATGGCCCAATGCCATTCTTATTTAATGACTCAACGTCATATCAAACAATGCCATTTCAATTTCACAGCTCAATGTCGTATAACACCCAAATATCTGTTTCAATGTTCTATGGCTCAATTTCTTCCCTCCAATCCAATTCGCATAACAACCTATCTCCCAAATATAGTCCAACGTCTAAGGTCTTAACTCCTTTGCGTACTTATCGTTCTACCTTTACATTCAGAATGCAGTTCATTGCATCGGGAGATCTGATATTTTTGGTTGAATATTTTGTGAATCAACACCTAAAATCCAGATGTATTCTCTGCTACATTCTTTCTTTGACCAAGCATTTGCCTACATGCAGCATTCTGCAATCTTTGTTCAGTCTTCCTATAATGTCCACAGACTGGTCCATCACACTTTATATTTGGTAGTTCCCTTTCAACAGAGTACTACAGTGACATGTCGACTTGCGCGCTTGTTTCTATTGAGATCACTGTTTTATCGGCACAATTTTTTTTGCCAGACTCAAATCAATCTGCTTATCCTGCACAAAACCTTATCTGTTTGGACAATACTACAGATCTTTGTGTTTCAGTTTTATGAGATTCCGTTCACTTTCAGATGGGACTAGGCCCCACTCACCTTGGCAATCTCAAGCCTGGTTACAATTGCGAGATATCACAACTCATTATGCTATCATCTCTCTAGCCAGTATTGCCCATTATCATTTTCCCCATGCCTTGCTTGATTTTATGATAGATCTACCTACTGATTTGCCAATTGTTGAAGATGAAAAATCAGTTTATCGTTCTCTCCTTGGCGGAGGCAAAGAGGCTACACCTCTGTGTTTATTCCCAGATCTGAAAAGGTATTTGGTTTTTCCAAGTTCTACAATGTATGGATTTCATAGTTTTTCTAAATCAGTTTTGCGTTCATCAGCCAATCCTTTACTAATATATACTTCGATACCGCCAGCCACATTGTGCTTGTCTCTGACATTTAAGTCAATACGAGAGTTAGCCAAGTTTCACAATATTCAATTTTCGAATGTTTCAAAGTCTGAAGCGCAAGGCTTATTAACAAATCATGATGTGACTCACAATCCACAAGCCCTGTTGCTATGTTTGAACCTGTAGACCTTGTGAAAACCACAACTACTCCTTTGTTTCCTCCTTCTCCTCCTTCCAAACATCTAATCCACAAGATCATATCAGACTGGTGTGCTGATTTTTCGTCATCTCAAGTAGAGGAAGGTGGATGCGTCATCATAAATCACTCGGATTCTGGATCCCGCACCTGCACAGGCAACTCACATATATCACATGATTTCAGGTTCCCAATTAGGAAGCCTCACATTGATCACCTGACTATCTTCTGAAGAAAGGCAATCAGGCCCCTAGGCGTCTTCAATCTCTTCAACCTCAAAACACACTATTTGATTTTCTCATGACTCTATACTCTATGTAGTCATTCTTTACGGCTCCGGACACATACCGCGCATTATTTACTGACTCTTTTCTGATTTTTTCTGACTCTTTCATGACTCATACGGACTTGTTACCTGGTTGAAAATTCTATTTCCTAGTAGTATATAAGTAGTAGACATCTGCACCTTAAATTTTTTCTCTCTCTCACATATCTCACATCAGACAAGTAGCGCAGCAGTAGATACTTTCTACTTCCTACTTAATACATTTTAAGTACAGAGATCTTACCACGAAAACTGTCAGCTGAGAGACCATTGCGAGATCTCCAGTACAGATTTTTCCGTGTTTGATTCTGTAGCCCTTTTCTGCTCATTTATTCACACCCATATTTTGTGAGGATTTGTTGATTATCTGCCCACTCACACCAGAGGCCGTCTCGGCTATCTTTACAGGCATTTTGGATTGTCTTCGTTAGAGAGTCCTCTATCTCTCGTCATCATTGGAGCCCACCGCAAGGGGTCGCTTCCATCAGCTCAGTCCTCACATCCTTCCAACCACCCACTGCTTAATTATTTCTACCAATCATCTTTCACATATCAAATATGTTGACTCTTCCCTATTATCTCCAGAATGAAACCCCTTCCATATTATGCATGCCTACTCTCGGTCCTAGAGACGCACCACCAAAATTCAAGGGCCAATCCTACAAGGTCCAGAATTTCATAACTCATCTCGAATGACTCTTTGCCAAATATAAGGTCACTGATGGTGCAGAATGTATCCAGGCTCTTATGTCTTACTCTTCACATAAGGTTAGAGAGCTTGTTGAAGCTTCTGAACCATACTGTATGAATAATCAGTGTTCTCCTTAGGGCATAAGCCTTAAATGCCTTAAATTGAAGGCTTAAATTTTTTCTTCGAAATATTTCAGCCTTTCTTAAGCCTTCAATCAGCTAAGCTCTGAGCGGCTGCCAGCCCAACACTCTTCCAAACTGAGATAATGAAATTTTATTCCTGCGTACTAGGTACTGCCTACAGTCCAGTCCTACCCTCTTCTCTTCATCTATGTCTGTCAAAACCAACGCACTCTGGAATACTTTCATAAGGAGAAGCTACAAAATAGCTCCCAGCACAAAACATTCTGCAAGGCATGTGTCAAGAACCTGATGGACCAAGGACAGGAGGAGCTAGAGATGAGAATTAGCAATGAAGATGAAGCTACAAAGCAGACATAGAGGAAAGCTGCATTTGACGAAGCTGTGTACTACTTACTGTGTCCATTTACATTAGCTTAGGCTTTTCAAAGTGTGTCAGCAAATTGGAGCAACTTGGGTAGAGAAAAATGCCATCATTGCCCATATCCTTGACTCTTGGAGGGAAAACGGCACACCAGGATGTCCATATGCATCTGAAGAAGCAAAGGCCAAAGCACAAAGACAGCGGGAGGGAAAGAAAAACAACAGACCAGCCACACATCCCTCATCTTCAGAACTCAGTCATCGATTCAATGTAATTAAGTGCTAGGAACTACACCCAAACACAAAACCTTATACAAATGTAAATGAGACAAGTGTTCCAAGTAGTCAGAGTACTCAAAATCCCAGTTTACTTGTACTATAAGTACTTTTGATCAGACGCTTAGTGCACAACACAATAAACACAAGTTTAACACCAAGGGGATCAATGAGTCCCAAATCAAACACTTGTAGGCCACAGTTGCCTTAAAATCAAACACTCTTGACACTCAATAGACCAAAGGTCAACACAAAGATCACAGTTATAACCACAAAATGTTCAATTTAAACTCTATTATATCCAACACAATGTTTATACTCATAGAGAGTGCAGTTAAGTTTGTGTTTCATGTCCTCTACTATTGCTAGTGAGATCCGATACTCTACAGTACGTGGCTTGGGTAGCTACTCATAATATCTGGTCCTTTTATACTACTCGCAGCTACAACTATACAGTTACTTATTTCTTTTTGATGTCTGCTAAAAGATACGTAGAGAAAATACAAAACAAATAGAAAAGTCCATTAGCAAGTCCTACCTATTTCCTCGTAAGTAAAGACTTGCCTATTAGGGTATATGGAAACTGTTCAATATTATCTAAATATTCATAGAAACTTTCTTCAGTCCCCTTTGTAAGCCATTTGGTGTTTCGTGTACTGTCCTGGTTAGTGAGAACGCTCCACTTATGACTGCTAGGTCCCTCATACACATCCTTACACTAGGGGCATAGGGTTTTCTCGTAGTTTCTTTGTTCCACTCGGTTTTCCTTTCCCTTTTTCTCCGATCTTGCTTTATACATGTTCTATGCATTGCCAACAGCCTACTACTTAGTCCTACATATGAGTCCAGCTCTTCTGCAGTCCCATTTGCATACTTATTCATCCTTCAACACTTTCAATGCCTAGCTAGACACTTACTGACAGATTTATCCTTATCCAGAAATACCGTTACCTGTTTGGGTTGTATTCTGATTGTTCAGATGTACTGCGACTTAGCGCTTCTGTTCCATATATCTCTGTGTACAGACGTCTGTTCACTATCCCCTCTGTACCAATGGATAGCTGAACTCTCTGGGATCCTGTACTTTTATCCACATGTACCTTTTACAGATACTTAAGACTCCTTCAAAGCCATCTTAGTACTACAGGATCTGCCGGGGATTTGCTGATACATAAATCTAGACCTAGTGTGCTTGTCTGCATGTCTGATGATTGACCTTTCAGCTGAGGATTGTGCTGCTTACACGTTCCTATGCCTCCGAATAGGGGCTATCTCACACTTCACTGTCCCTTTGGATCACGCTAGCAGTACTAGTCATTATAATAGGATTTGAAAGCCTTTGTAGGCTATCTTTATTATTTGGTGGGTCTGCTATCATAACTCCAACTCATACATATCTATCATAGTACTTAGAATGAGTTGTTTCTCCATCCATAAGCACTTAATATTATTGTACTGTTGTTTTATAGTCCCACTAGGTCTTAACTAGCAGTTCAGGGCTCACCCTAGTCCTCTTATTCCCTTAAAAGAACGTCAAAACTGATATTATGGACCAAAATCTAAGTATGTATATGGTGATTTTGTACAGTGTATCATCTCCCCCCAACTAAAGATCTTGACCATTCCTTGGTCAATGGATTCAATAGAGGTAAAGCTGACACTGTGCTAACTCGCTTTGAGCTCTGGGCACATTTTGGCCTTAGCACAGGTCCATTCCAGCCTGACTTTCATATGTTTTCTGGAAAAGAAGCCTGCAATCGTATCCATTCATACAAGTCATTCACTTTCCAGCCATCAAACTATACATTCAGGATTACCCTGAATAGCTAATCTAGCTTTTCTCAAGTTATGGGTCCCAGTTCTGATTGGATTTTCTGGTCAGGGACATTGTGAAAGGTCAGTACCCTGTTTTAAGGCTTGTGATCTGTGGTTAGGGCATTTTTGGCCGTACCCTAGCATGATTATAGAGAAGTAGGTAAAAGCTTTTTGACTCGAAATTTTTCTAAGTCCTCCAAGATCAACCATGCCAAAGCCCACTAATGACTCATCCTTCCATCCTCATCACCTCAATCCTTGCAGCTGCAAACTTCGCCTTTGGTTACTGGAACTATGCAATCAATATGAGAGCATCTATCATAGGGCCTGATCAGTCGTCAAAGCCTGAGCAACGACAATCTGAATTTTGTTGTTATCAGGATTCCTTTCATCGTTTGCCCTTCATTCATACTCACTTTCACTTTGTTCTAGCGCAATTTCTGGCACTCAGTATACACTCATCCCAACGATTTTCCTCCTTGGATGCTGAACATGGTTGTGATGGCCCTCAATCTGGTCATCACCACTTTCCCAGCCAAGCATAATCTGGTTGACGATTGTCGATTGTTTATCCAACTGGGATTTTGAGGACGTCCTGCCTCGTCAAGATAATTTTGTGAGTCCTAGCTCAAGTTCCTCAAATTCAAGGTGCCTCCCCTCAGAAAGCTCGAGACCACCATTGTGGCATCACTCGTAAGTTGCTTTGTTTCATTTTCATGTACTTTTGAGTACTGAAATCTCTTGTTTTTCCAGCCTAGCATTCCTAAACTCTTGCCTCTGAAGAGCAAGTCTGTTCCCATGGCTGAAGAGCACACTAAGGCCAACAAGAAGAAGAGTAAGGGCAAGCAAAAGGCCAAGGACCAGGATCAGGGTGTGACACATGTCATCTGTCCTGCCCTGTCACAGGTATGTTTTCCCTTTTCCTCTTTTCCTTTTGAACTTTTGCTGATGCTTATCTGCTAGCCAGAGGCTTCCACATCAAGGTATGTATATTGGCCATACCAGGGGGTTCGCCAGCCTCCATCATGTCAATACCACCATCCTTCCCCTCTACTCCCCTTCCAATATCCTTCGCCTCTGCTTCCAGCACAGCCAGTGACCAATCCCAATGATCCTCTCTTCCTTCCAGATTCGGATATGGAGGATATGGTAAGTCTTGTTTTATTCACTTTTTACCCCCTTTTTGGACTCATTTTGGTTGCCTAGGTGCCGTCTCCTCAGCCTCTGTCTCATAGGTGGACTTGCTCTCTCTTGGCTACTGCCGAGGTTGAGACAAGCATCCTTCCCCAGAATCCAGATGCTAGCCTTGGTGACGAGGCCTCAAACCTTCCTGCTGTTCAGGAGGCTCCACCCTCCCAAGGTTCAGGCATTCCTCTGGGACTTCAGAACTATGACGAGGTCCAGGCTTGGGCTGAAGACCAAGTAAGTTTCTGTCCTCATTTTTTCTCTCCTTTCTTTGTACTTATTGGGGTTAGGTTCCTCCTTTTGTGCTTGACTGGTTGAACAAACACACGTTCGATCATCCCAAGTATTACAACGAGCATACCACTTTTGGTCATCCCGTTCGCCTCCTTTTTTGTCGTCAAGAACGTTTGTATTGGCCTCCCTCCTATCCCATGCCTCTAGAGGGGGAAGCTTCAAGTTCCCACATCCAGGTAAGTATTTTTCCTTTCTTTATACACTAGCTACTAACATATTTATTTTTCTTCTTTAGTTGCCTCCAACTCCTCCTCCACCTGTCCCTCAGTATGCGCATTCAAATCAAATTTGGACTTTGGTGACAGTTGAGAGCAAGGGGTCTCATTCCTCAGAGTCTAGTGATGCTGCTGGACTCCCGCCTTGTTTCCAACCTTGGGCTTTTTGTCACCGCCAAGTTTTTCCTTTCCAGAATCCTATCCCTGAGGAAGACAAAGAAGAAGACAATGAGAAGCTCAAATTGATGTATCTGGACTCTGATTAGGACATTTATTTGTAGTCTCATCTCTCTTTTGTATCCCTTTTTGTAGTTTTTAAGTATTGGATTTTGTATTCCTTTTCTTGTAGCCTTTCTTATAGCTACTTATGTAGCTTTATGTATGTCTATAGGACCTTCAAGAGTCCTTAAATTATATGTATCCCGCTGTGTGAACACTAAGTTATTTTAAGCTTTTGAACTTGTGAGTTACTCAGACATTTGTTAGGGGTCACTCTCTCTGTTCTGAGTAGCATATTTACGATTTCTTGTTAGCATAGAGCCCTCTTGTAGTATCTAAAGCCTGATTCTCGTTAAATACATGCTTTTTCAACCTTCGATACAGCGATTTTTTGCCTTTTGGGCCCTCACTAGGCTCTTATTGAGTACCCTTCTGTTGTATCCTTGCTGGGGATACATGTTCTAATTGATTACATCTTGTTTCCAAGCTCGAACATTGCCCTAGGCATAGGAATTTCATATCTCCCTCCACCTATTTGCAATACTGGATGTCCGAATTTTTCCAATGGCATTACTGCCATTTTCGGAAATTGCTAAGTCACCAACTAAAATATTCATTGTCCCGATGAAGATGTCATAGTAGGATCAAGGATGACACATAGTGTTTCAGGTCTTCAGACTGCAGAGGTATAAAAACCTGCAAGAAATTCAATTTTTCTTTAGTACGAAACCTCACATTGTCATTTTATCCCTCTCTGCTATGTCTGCTGCTACTTCTACCTCTTTCCAACTGGTCTCCGACACTGGTGACAATGCTGCTATGATCACCCATATGTGCAATCCAGGTCTCCTCACTAGTACTGCTCTTCAGAGCTATGGGGACACTGTGGTATGTATACTTATTGCCTATACCGTTGATTTACCTCTGATTTTCTCTTGATAGTCGGAGTTCTGCAAGTCCAAGGCTTGTGTTACTGCCTATCTCTGCCACACTGAGACCATCAAGGGTTATGTTGACCAGTTCAACATTGACAAAAACAAGCTTCACAGCTTGGACAAAATCACCAACTTTGCAGAGACTCTCCATAAGGCTGTTGCTCGTCAGGAGGAGTCATCAAACAATAAAAGCAAATGCAGGGTGTGTCTAGCTAGCATTTTCCTTATAAACCATCTTACTTATTTTGACTTTCTACCTAGCGTGGTCTTTCCTCTCCAGCTATTATCGAAGATAGTGGGGAATCCAATGTTGAGGTTTTGCCTGATCTCAAAGACATTCCCGAGGATGACGTTACAGTAAGTCTGTGCCTTTTCTAACCACTTATACCTCTCGGTCTCATCTTATTTTATAAGATGGGTGATGCTCATGGTCTTGGAGCGTCTAGCCATGCTCCTAAGAATGTTAAAGAGCTTCTGAAGATCACTAAGGTACGTTTCTTCCACTTATTCTAGTACTTAAAGTATTCTGACCGTTCTATTGCTAGGTCAAGGCTTCCAGAGCAACTTCTGGTATCTCTCATCCAACAACTTGTGCTAGCATCGTATGTCTCCATTATTCCTTTGTCAAAGGCATTGATAATTCTTCTCAAGAATACCTCAAGGCTGACTATTACCTTCGTAAGGCTGAGGCTAGTCATCAAGATGAGCTTGCCTGTACCAAGCATAGCCATGTGTTCACTGGTTCTGTGATGCTGCCATGGCCAAGAAACAGTCTCTTATAGACCTTTCTCCCAAGAGTAGCATTAATAAGTCTATCTCCATTATTCTGATGGGCTTAGTTACTTCTGCCTCATCTGTAGCTGCTCAGGCCTATCAGTAGACCCTTAGTATAGCTTTAGCTAGGTAGTCAAATTCGGTTTTTGGATCATTCACATAGGTACACCGTCTGCTAGGTATCAATAAATCTTTCTTTATTGACCCTTCTGATCTCTCCTAAGCTCCATCATCTTTTCTGCTGCTCAGATCCAGATTCTGTCGTCATTCAGACTTGGATCAGAATGTTTCTGAGCAGGATATAAACCATTAGTGCTTAGCACCACATTTTCCAGACTTGATCCATCCTCACCAACATCAAGATGTGAGGTCTACATCCCATACCCTGGCTTTGAAAAGGCATCCTATGGACTCTCTTCTCACTAACCAATGTTGGGTGGCTTCAAAATCCTACCCTCGTCTATTCAGTTGTACTACTTGTAGATGAGTCAATTGCAAGTACATCCATCAATTACCATGTGTAGTCACTAATGTCATAGACCAGAATGCGTCCTTGGATCTATTTGATTGGCAAACCAAAGGCAGGATAAACACTTTTCCCATAGTAAGTACTGTAACCCTCGTCCCTCATCCCTTAGCATTTATTTGACTCATCTGCTAGGTCCTACAGGCTGTAGCATACTTTTAACACTACTGGATCGTTCCTTGTCCTTGTATTAAGTAGATAATGGCCATGTATTAATCTCGTTAAGCAGGATTGCCTGATTCAGTTACTCCATCCATATTATGTAAGCTCGTGCCTACAGATTTTTCCAATAGTGTTCGTAAGTACATATGACTGGGTTTAAGTATAGGATTAACAGCAAGTTTAGTGTAGTGGTTAACATGGTGTCGAAGTATAAGATAACACCAATGCAGTGTCAGTGTTGTCTTACCCTCACAATCCTTGGTTCAAATCCAAGAACTTGCATTCCATCACCTATCTGCAGTGTTCAGTATCACCTTGCATATCTGTAGCAGTCAATTGCTCCTATGGATCAAATGTTACCCACTGCGGATAGGTGTGGATTTTTGTTATGCACCCTAGTCCTACTTAATTGACCACTATTTTCATCATAATTTATTCCACTAAGTGTTTTTGGCCCTAGCTCTTGTACGAGGTCCAATTGACATCGACTCTGCTTCAGGTGGCTCTTCTTCATTGTCCTCTTCATCATTTGGTTCAACCGTTGACTCTACTATTTCTCTGTTTGAGTCATATCAAGGAGCTCTTAGTGTAGGCATATGATCAAAGATGTAGTCTTTTCCTTGTACCCAAGACTTGTCCATAGATTCATCCTCAATCATTGCTTGGAGCTGGTCTGGCTCTAAGTCAACAAGTTTATGAATATCTTCTGGGAGATCTATTTGTTCATATCTCGTTTTATGAGGTAGAACCCTAAAGGCAGCCACTTTCTCTTGCAGAACTGTTCCATCCATTTCTGCTAGGATATAGGCACCTCCTTTAGTTCTTTGGATAACGATCATAGGTCCTATGTACCTAGGATACATCTTCCTGTCTAAGTTCTTCTCAATTCAAGTATTATGAACTTGAACTAAAGTTCCAGGGTTAAAGTCCCAATCTTTAATAACATGTCTATGCTTCTTCTCGAAGCGCTTCAATTCAGCCCTCTTTTGTTCATCCACTCTAGCAATCATTTCTTTTATGTGCACTCAATGCTTAGCTAGCACCTGAGCTTGATATCCCACTAGTTCTTCAGTTGATAGAACTCTATCTGGTAAGTTTACTAACCAGGTCGATTCTACTATGTCTAAAGGTAGAATAGGTTCTGCTCCCAGAGCAATAAAGTATGGTGAGCATCCCAGACCTCTCCTAGGAGTTACCACTTAGACAAGTCACCACCAGTAGCTTTCACTAAGACTTGTCTAATATCGAAATGTGCTCATTCAATTACTCCGTTAGCTTGAGAATTATACACTGATATAGTTATACCTTGAATCCCGTATTTATCTTCAAGCCACTGAAGAACTGCTTTCATTTGAGGAGCATTATCCATCACAACTTCTTCAGGAACTCCCCATCTGCATATTATATCCTCGAAGAACCATTCAGCAATGGCCCTAGCAGTATCATGCTTTAACGTATGACCTTCTGATCATCTTGATAGTGCACATCTACCATGCACAATGTTCTTACACCTGTTGCTAGCTGGTGATACTTTGAAAACATCTACGTGTACTTTCTGGAATAAGGAGGGAGTATGAGTTAGTGTAGGAGGTATTTTTGGTAGTCTGAGCTGCCTAGCTTGACAAGCATTGCAACTTCCAACAACCACTGAACGTCTGTTTCCATATCTGGCCACCAGAATCATCTAGCGATTAAACCTTCCATTGCATATACTTCTTTATGTCTTAAATGATCATGCATGGCATGCATCATAAACATTCTCCTTTCTTTAGGTATGTAGAGAAGGTGCTGTCCTTGAACATCAGGGTTCTTTAGGTACAATCTTCCTTCTTTGTTAACAAAGAAATGCATAGCTCTTTTTATAACCTTTCTCTTAGCTTTTCTGCTAAGTTCTTTCAATGAGGAACCCATAGGGTCCTTTAAGTATTCAATAATTTGAGGGATCATATTATCAAACTCTTTAGCTTCTTTAGTTCAGTGAGTCTTGCTATAGGGGTGTTGTTTTGACCATTCTGCACTATCTGGCAGTGCCATGATAACATGTGTGAATTGTTGAAGAGGCAGGTTGGTGATCTCTTCCAATTCTCTCAGTGATTTTACCCCAATACTTTCTGTGAACCTTGTCCTTGCTAACGAGCAGATGTTTTCATGATCTAATTCCTCTTGAATTTGATCCTCTATTTCTTCTTCTCCAACCACTAAGCCATTGAAATAGCCTCCCCTATAATCAATTAAGTGCTTAAACTCTTCAGTTTCTTCTTCTCCCAACCTGAAGTGTAGAGGTAGCTCATCATCCTCTTCCTCCATATCTTCATCTACTTTCAGAATCAGCTTCTGATACTTCTTGCCTTCACTTGGAGCCTGTCAGGATAAACCATCTGCTAGGATATGAGTTTTTCCTTTTATGTGTACTAGCTCAAATTGGTATTTGCAGATTTCTTTGATCCACCTGTTAATAGTCGCATTAGGACCACTACTAGATTATCCAACATTCCCTTAATGTAGCTAGCATCCACTGGGGGCAAATGATGACCCAGTGGGTAAGATCCAGTTGCGACCTGGTGCATATCCAGCGCAGACCCAGCTCACACTCATGGGAACACAACTTGAGTGCGCGCGTGACCCCGGCAGCAATTATTTGTTAGTATTTACCTGAGCCAAATAATCAAATTTGATCATTTTTCATTTTTCATTGGCCTGCAGCACCCAGAAAGTTGCGGGTACCCTTGGTGCATGGTGCAGTACCCCTGGTGCAGGTGTGATGGTGGCTATGTCAATCCCATTGAGGCAAAGTTCACTACTTTGGCTTTTCATCATTTCGGAGTGAATTCTGGCCAGTGATAAGTACATCAGTACCTGTATATATTTGATATTCACACTCAGATCCAGGTTTTTGATCAGTAAATCTTGAGAAAGGGTGAGTCAGAAGAATATGCAATCTTCCTTGTAATTTGTCTTAGATTTGCACTGGACATTCAAGAATTTATTACTTACCTTTTATTCATTTCCTCTTGACCCCCCATAAGGGCCCAGGATATTGCTCATTTTTCTTTGCATTCCCCTGAGATGAATTTGTAAACTGTGAGTAATTTTCTGCTGTATGTCAGTATGTTTGGCATTTGACTGATTTGGGCTAGCACTCATTGTAGTTATACTCACTTCTGATCCATTTAAAAGCTTTGCCTTGGGATGTTCTCCATGCTGTCTTGCTTGGACAAGTAAATCATATAAATTTTGTAGTGGCACCCTATCGTACTGTAGAAAAAATATTTGGACTTTTGTTACAGCTCCAAAACCCAAACAAGAGATGGAACTTATGTGATTAGCATAAATGTAGGTTTACTAAATGAAAAGCTATTATTTTCAACTGGAAAAGCCGTTAAATTCCAGAATGAGAACACTTCTGAAGAAATAGCTTCAGTGGTGCCACCAGATCTCTGGTATTTACTGTTATTGAGCTGAGATTACTAAGAAGGGATAAGAAATAGTTTTGGGACAGCCCAGTTGAGATATCCGAAAATCAAAAGGGATGAATTTCTTTTGGCGAACTTATCTGAGCAATGAAAATATCTCTGAGAATAACTGAGATTGAGGAAGAATGAAATTCCAGACTCCAAACAAATAAGTACTCTCATTAATTGAGGATATGAAATCCTACATGCCATAAAACTATATTTTATCTTGACAAAAGAACCAGACAAACAACCAGGACATCAGGTCTGACTCTAAACCTTCACAAGATAATGCAGATGTAAAATGCCACTGACTCTAGGAGTGATTGCTGATGGGTTTGTAGGTCTCTTTGAGATTTATTGGTAAGATTGTGACTGGTTCTGTCTCTAATACATACAAATATTTCAATCTGATATTCATTGCTTTACTACTGGGATCCACACCTCACTCACCCCTAGTCCATACCTCACCCACATCTAGCCTTTACCTCACTACATCTAGCCCATACCTCAACCACACCTAGTCCATATCCCATCTGCATCTAGCCTGTACCTAACCAGGCTAACCTGCACCAAGCCTGTACCTCCCCCACACCATAGCCCATATCCTACCTGCACCTAGCCCATACCTCACATGCATTTACTGTATCTCATCTGCACCTAACCCATATCTCACCTGCACCTAGCCAGTATCTCACCCACACCTCACCTGTACTTAACCCACACTAGAATCTCACTCACAACTCATAAAACTCCACTATGCTGTTGCTATATTGAATTAATACTAGCAATTAGATACAAATTATACTGATATGCAGCTCTAAATAACCCACACAAGACACTCAGAGGCTATACAACAGCTAGAGAATCCCATATGACCAAGGGAGAAGACAATATGAAGACCTATGGCAAACTGTGGGAGAATAATGATGAGTGAAAATAGGTGATGACTGGGATATACTACTAGGGAGAAAGATTGGGAAAACTGCTGGCACTGCTGGGATACATGGATAACTCTGGAATGATACAGGAAAACTGACTCTATTGGGAGTAACTAGAAATCTTATATCCATGATCATCAGTAGCTAAGTATGAGTTGGGATGTGTACCATATGGTCGAAGTCTGAAAATAAAACAAATAAAGCTGTGGAAAAAAATGAAGGCAGTAACAGATGAAAATACAGAACATATAAGATGTGTAGTAGAAAAAAAATAAGTCAGGAAGGGAAACAAAATGCACAGGATGTAAGATATGTTCTGTGATAAAAAATAGTAAGAAAAACAAAACAAGTAAGGAAAGGAAAGAGGTCTGAAATAAAAAATGACACGTAACGCTGAGAGAACAGATAGGGGCACTAAAGTAGTTACTGGAAAACAGTACTACAGTTCATAAATGGGGAGATACTTCATAAGTGTACTTAGTATAATCTTTCCCCAAGTTACTTCCTGCCCCCAATACATATCAAATTATTGAATAGATCTCTTCAATTTTCACTATCTAGTATCAAGAGAGATATATGCCCATTCTAGATTCTCTTACCAGCCTCCTTGAAATTTTTGGCTGTTTGATAGCACTTATAATTGTGGCAACTGTTGCATATTTACAACTCACCCTTTTCTCAAGATTTACTGATCAAAAACCTGGATCAGAGTGTAAATATCATATATATACAGCTACTATTTTACTTGTAAATGGTCCAGAATCCACTCCGAAATGATGGAAAAGCAAAAGTAATGAACGAGATTGACACTAAGCCTGGGGTATCTGTACTATGCACTGAGGGTATCCGCAACTTTCTGGGTGCTGCAGGCCAATGAAAAATGAAAAATGATCAAATTTGATTATTTGGCTATGTACGCAACAAATGCTCAGGTAAATACTAACAAATAATTGCTGCCGGGATCACGCGCACACTCAAGTTGCGTTCCCATGAGTGTGAGCTGGGATATATAAGTCTGGACACATATGTCATCATATACCGTGATATCTGCGTGACCGGTCTGGAGCCAAAAAGAACTGATCAGACCTGATCTTCTCTCAAAACACACAATATACCATTATATGCCTGTCATTTACTACACAAAGTAAGTGTTGGTAGCCTACTGGTTAAGCGTGTTGAGCTGGAGCAAAGGATGTAGGTTTGATCCTGTGCTTGTGCTTCTTTATTACACCTCGCCTTAGTGTTAGGGTTCGTTTGGTTATGGTTTTGGTTAGGGTTTGGTTAGGGCTCGGGTTTCTGGGCCATAGGCCCATGGCAAAGCTGCCAAAACCTCAAAGAGGCGGGGCTACAGCTAGGGGGGCTGGAGGCCCTGCAGCACAGCTGCACCAGTTAAAGGTTAGGGTTGAGAACATCTAACTCCCGCACAACGAGGCTATTGTGCCTGCCTGAGACTCCCTGGTTCGGGGGACCCCCCAAGCCTGTGAGGGAGGGGAGGGGAGTGAATGGCAGGCCCTCTTGTGTGCAACCCCAAATGCTGGTGGCATGCCTTTTCTATTGATCAATCTAAGATCTCTGGTCATGCATATATCATATGATATGACCACCCGTAGTTGTAGGCACTTCGCGAAGTGATAGATAAATAACGGACTTACGTATTGCGAAGTACAAGGGATGACCGGGCTGTGAACCTGTTACATAGGGTCAGTCGGTCGGTGTCTTGGTCTGGGTCTTAAAAAAAAAACATATCATCTTTTTCTGCTAGAGTTTCACGGGTCTGTACCACTCCCAATCACTCAAAACTGCCTCAAAACACTTTCACTGGCTTCTGGAACTAGTCTGTGCACTGTAGACCTCAGAGTTACAGTATAAAGTAGATACACATTTGTCATGCAGTATTACAACTAAAAATCAAATACCTACTGACTCACGACGACCTGCTCCAACACCAGCTTATCCTTCTGAGTGCTGCTGCAATGGTCCCTGAGGTGAGTAGTAAGCTCTGGTATCAATAAATATTGCACTCACATAGCTACAAGGCTAGCACCAGCGGCTGGCCTGTTTGCCCAGAATGTGGAACAGCAGTTAACCCTGGAGCGTTGAAGGATGTTTCAGCAATTCTAAAAACACACCAAGGGCAACGGGCTTGTCAAGAGGCTCGGAAAAAAGGAGGGAAGACTGGAAAGCAATGTACTATTGCTGATATGTTTGCTGGAATACCACGGGCGAAGCCTGTACCTTCCCTTGTCCAAGCCCCAGCCCCGATACGCACACAGCCAGTACAAAATTCTGGTATTTCACCTCCTACCATTCCAGCAGTATCGTCAACACTAGAGCCCACATCGATACCGCTCCTTGACACTCTCCGCAGACTTATCGAAAGCCTTCCCAGAGATTTCGAGAAGGCCATGCCAAACGACGATCTTGCTTGTTTCGCATATGGTGACCCACCTGGTGGGGTTACTGTCGAGGACGGAGAGGATGTATGGGAGGTCTGGGATTGGGTGCTGAACGGGATACTTCAACGACCATCTGAAGAGATAGTTAAGCTGATAAAAGGCGGCGATGAAGGCGTGAGGGCACTATACCGTGTCTTTGTGTATTTGACGAAGAATGGAGTCGAGTTTACACTTCTTGAAGGGAAAGTGGGGCGAATAATAGGTGCTATAGAAGAAAGGTGAGTGAATAAAACACTCTCATACATGATGATACTGTACACTGGTGATGCAGAGAAAGGATGACGCGTACACCCATGTGACTGACCTTCCATATATAGTAGCTTAGACAGCATGTTGGTTGGTCGGTCTTGTGAACGATGGCTTAAAAAAAATTTTGACCCGATATAATGGGTTCAAATTCCGGTCACCCCTTGGCGAAGTATACCGAAAATATTCTGGCCTATATATGCCTAAGTGTTCTTAATGCATAGTACTGCGCATAATCGGTGCACTGTCATATACCATCGTCCAGCCGTTCACCGGCATGCCTACAAGCCATTCCGAGCTGACCACTGGAGCAATCTCTTCTGTGCCAGGCTTTTCGTGAGTGTCACAGCACTGTCACATTTGCCTTTTTTGACTTTTCATACACTGCTTTGGTAATAAAAGATATTCTCTATATTTGTGACAACGACTCAAAAAGAACTATTATACATCAATATAAATTACCGACGGGAGCACAGGTGTTTCGTGAGTGGCTGCTCCTCCTCCAGAGCAGCAGGAGCCTTCCGTTTTGCTTTCCTGTCGAGAGTGACGTCAATGTTTCTGTTTTAAGCACTGTGAGAAGGGAACTATACCTTGCGCGGTTCATACACCCAACCACCCATCCAACATCAGCGAGCACCATCTCCCACTCCTTCCTATCTGCATTGTTCTCCAGGACCAGGAACCAATGTAGCAAACAAACCAAAAACGTCAAGATACCGCACTGGCCTGGCTTTCTCATTCTGTCCCATCTATCCTTGTCCTTTGGCTCTTTTTGTGTATCCATCAGCACGGCACCAGTGACAACGTCTCGTTCTCGCCACGCTGGCATGATGGCGAACCACCATGACCGAAACGACTTCCTGAAATCCTCTGCCGAAGGCATGTCTGCTGGATGCTCCGCCTTGACTTTCTTCCTCCAAACTCGAGACCACGTCTCCACCAGCTGTGGGCGGCCAGTCTTGTCATAAAACGCCTCACGTCCTATCGGATTTTCGAACTCGTATTTCCTTTTGAGCTCTACCCACGATACCAGTAATTCACGCCAGACACAGTTTGCTTGGAGCTCCTCCACCGATGCCAATCCCTCGAACGCATCTGCAAGCCAAGCTGGCCAGCCAGTCTGGTCCACCTTCAACGGCTCAGTACCGTCAACCTCCATGGCTTTACCTTGCTCATGCCGGGCTTCCCTAGCATTCCCTCCAACAGACGCAGTCTCCATCTTTCCCGACGCTCTCGTGGTTTCATTATCACCTTGGGACGCTTTTGAGGATGACGTTACAGGGGAATGGGTTCTGGAATGGATTTGCGATTGGTTTGCTTGGTCTTCACACTGAGCATGAGGGGGAAGAGCTGGAAGGCTGTGGGTCCAATGCAGGAGAATGCAGCTCAGATTGTACAGGTTTATTTGATGGAGGAAGTTGTACTGAAGCTGTAGGATCAATTGGAGATGCGGGTATGGGCTCCATCGGAGCAGAAATAGTGGTTGGATCCTCAGATGACACACGTGGCTCGGTTTGGGCATCATTTCTGAGAGACACAGGAAGACCAGCTAGTTCACGTACTTGAGGGTTCAAGATCCGTGTCCTGGATGCAAGGTCCTTGTCCAGCTGAGCCTGCATCCACTTAATCTTGTAAATGTTGTTATTGCGGTCGAAGTCATACTGGGAGTTTCCTCATATTTGAGCCAGTAAGTCTCTTCTCTCTTCCGTGGGCAATTCATCAAGATAACATTTGGTTTCCTCATGCAGATTGTAGCCATCTGGTAATGTTGGTGTTACTGCTCTGTGGTGTGGTCGGGGACGGGGACGTGGCAAAGGCTCAGGCTCCTGCATGCTGCTCTCTCCCTCCTCTTTGTCTCCGTCAGGGTTCTGCCACTCCTCCTCATCCTCACTATTCTCGGAGCTTGACGGGACTGGGACTGCCTTTTTCTTCCTTCTGCCTCGGCCTTTCTTGGACAAACTCTTCACGTTGGCGTTTTTCTTGACCTTTTGCTCCTCGGCTATTTGGTCGTCTTTGTCATCCATCGTGAACAAATTGGAATCGTCCAGTACATCGGCAGCCAGCTCGGAAGCATTTTTGGCAGTCACCGCTGCTACCTTAGTCACCATATCGTTGTCAATTGCGGTAACGTCAGGATTGATGTCTGTGTCTCCGTCAGTATTCATTTCACTCTTTTTTAAGAATATTACTAACCTTCTGTCGTTTTCACCAGAAACCTCATAAACAGGCCCATGACGTTTTTGGTAAATTCCTCGCGATTGAAATCTTCGAACGTCTTTGGATCGGGACCGACTGTTTTTCCAGCGCTGGCACTAAGGAACAGTAAGTATTATATCTATCACTTTATCAAAACACTCACGTCAGTAAGTCAAAGTCGTCCATGCTGCCTCCTGGTGGAGGAGCTCTTCCGGCAATCATGACAACCCGCATGTCCATCACTAGGTGAACGATGTTGGCGATGCGCTTCAAGAATGGGCCCAGGTTCTGTCGGCAACTACAACGGTACGTCAATTTCGATCTCAACAACTAAAATTAGGGAAAAACTCACACTTCTTTTGATAGCTCTCCAAGGTCATTTTGTCACCATTCCCCAGCTCCTTGAAAGCTTCTAGCTTTGTTTGGTAGTCGTCCTCGGCCTCCTGTAGCACCCGTGCCTTCGTCTCGTCGTCTTCCTGCTCCCACAATTCCTCCGCAATCTTGCACTGGAAATGCAAATGGACATTGCTCTCTAGGCCAGCATCCGCCCATCGTTCCCTGAAAGTAGTACGGCACTTCTCGACGAAGTCAGGATGGTTCATGTAATATTTGTGTGGGATAGCACAGTGTGGCATGTGGCTAACATGGGCGAGAGGCTTTATCAGTGCCGTCAATGGTCCAGCACCTGATGCGTCCTTCGCTTTCACTGTCTGCCGATGAAACCAGCGCTTAAGTTGCTAGTACGCTCAATACCTCAGCATCAATTCATACACAAGCGAAGGGATAACGGCTCACCTCCTTTCCCTTTGCCATCAGGGCTCCTCTCACTTGGTCTCTTTCCTCCTTCAACACATCAAATTCCTCTTGAGTAAGCTCAGCTGAAGCTGGAGTGGCCTCCTCTGCAGTGGAACCGACTTTTGGTTCTAGCTTGAGGAACTTTTTCGGACACTCCTCGTTGTGCCACCGAAACTTTTTGAACCAACGGTCGTACAAGCCCATCAGCCACAACATTTTCCCCTTCTTCGACTCTCGATGCCACCCAGGAAGCTCCAGTTGCAGATAGCTGAGGAGATCACCACTGAAATTCCCTGGGTTGCCTCTTTTCTTATTAGGCTCCCCCTCTCCTTCAGCTCCCGTCGACTTCACAGTCTTTTTGGTTTTGGCCTTCGGTTTGGAAACCTTATCCATCCCATCATGTGATTCCCCACTGGCTGACGCGTCGTTGCTGTTAGGTGTCTGCACTGGCTGTTCGCCGCCCACTGGTTCAGCGGAGGGCATGTTGGACGACGAATTGGTGGGCACTGCAGTTTTCGAGACTTTAGACACATCACGAGCGTTGTTTTCGCTCCTGGACGCGTTGTCACCATCGAGCTCTTGGACTGGCTGAGGTATGCCCGGACCAGTAGGGATTGTCGACGTTGCCGCTAGGAGAGTTATTGGAGAAGGAGTAGATGTCGCCATTGGCAGAGAATGATGAGTATAGAACAATGCTGCAAGTGGATAGCAATCAAGGTGGATTTGGTGTCCAGTCAGCAAACAACTTTGTGTAGTGTTTATCAAATTGTCACGAATAATACATTGATCGTCTCGCCCCAGAACTATCTCAGGGTGGTTCTGCCCTTCTCATCTTGCATGATCCCATAAATGCTTTTCAACAATGAAGCAACTAGTCTGACAGCCACAATTCCTCAGATACCAGCCGTCATCTACTCAGATCGTGTGCTTGGGTGGGCAGTGACCATACTGGTACTATGCCGCATAATTTCTACGCTCTCCAGTTTGCTTTGTCCGAACCACTGCCCAAGGAAAACCTGGATCCGTCTTCTGTGTCTCAGAAGCTGCTGTCCGTCGTCTATGTCTCAGAAGCTGCTGCCATTCAGGTACCTCTTTCTGCACGAACTGAAGATGTACGCCATCAAAGGCAGTACCAGAGCTCATATGTTATTCCGACTATCAATAATACATGTGCTTTCCGAAAAAAAAAAAATCATGATCTCACTTTCCAACAGCTTCCCACTATAGCTCCAAGTGGTCTAGCCATTGGGATGTCTCCTGCCTGAACCAGCAGACCTCATTCATGTGCCTCAGCACACACGAGGTCATCTTCCTCACTAAATGCTTTATGTATCAGTATGAAGCATATCCTTGAGAACTAGCACACATACTCGTCAAAAATTCCATTTCTACCAAATGGCTCCTTGCCAATGAGGAAAGGTCCAATCTCAAAAAGGCAAGGGCTACTTTGGAGTCCTTGGCATAGCTCTTGTGATATTCGCTATAGGCGACCTCGGAAAGGTCGCTGGATGGGCATAATCAAGCGGCCGAGTTTCTGGTGGTGATGGTGCTGTTGCACAAGGAACATTTTGGGAGTGGGACGGCCGACTACACCTTGACCGATCTCAGATCGGTCAAGGTGTAGTGATTCATGTACGATGACTCAGTATCCTCATCATAGATGCTCAGGGTACCCTTAGGAATCTCTTGTTTTATTTTTTTTGATTTATTCCCAAATAGAACACCTTGTGTGCTACAAGGAACAGACAAACATTCTATTAAAGGGATACAGGAATGACATGATAAACGAATATCAAACTGAAAACATGGCCACAATGCCGGTGAGAAAGAAGACATCTCGAACTGCAAAATCAAGACACGTATATTCCAGCTCCAAGTCAGCCCAACGAACATTGAAGGCTACAGCACGATCAAGCAAGTACTGACGAGTCGGAGCTTCTATGAGCTTGGGGAAATCTCGACAGGCCATAGTATGATGGTATATGCTGCGTTTGACGGCTGTGAGGTCATTGACAACATCAAAAAAACGCTGGAAAAGATGCTCCTGACGACGTTCGATCTCAGCGCCACTGATGACAGGCAGTGGTCCGACTGAACTGGAGGCTCATTGGGCTGAACGCGAGTCAGAAAAATGTATGTATCTGGTTGTGTTATATGTGGCATGAAGACTCACCCTGGACACGATACCATGCTAGCTTGAAGACATCAGGAAGAGGGCGAGTATGACCGTCTGGAAGTTCGTTCCACTGAAGGTAGCCTGAGGGTATTTCCGAGCGTGCCATGTAGAAGCAACTGAGAGCTTCCCGGTATTGCCCTTCAAGCTCGTCCATGCTCCAGCAATCCTTGTCTTTGGACCGTATCATGTCAATAACCCAGGGTTGTGTAGCTGTGTGGCCCTGTGGGAATTTCGACCGACAATATGAGGTGTTTTTCGAGTGGTTCCTGGTACGGCAGGTTTTTCAGAGATGGGGAAAATGAATGGTAAAAAAGTCTGCACATACCACGGTAGGTTGGGAACTTCGCCGCTTGAAACGCAGTTCCATTCCTCTCCGTCACCAATGCGAGGTCCATCCCGCCATGGAAAAGCTGGTGGTTCAGCAGGCTCTCCCAAAGGCTTGTTCTCCGAATCATAATCAGAGTCGCTGATGACAACGACAGCACAAGGACCACCGTCATCCACAGGACTCAAGAAGAAGGGCAATGAAAAGAGGGGGAAAAAGAAGTAAACGAACGCTCGAAGCGAGACAAGGATTGGCAAAAACATGGCAGCTCAGAGATTGATGGTGGTTTGGGGAAGAAATAACTGTCGAACCGATCACCTGGGTAAACAGCCAGGGCTTAGTCATGCCTGTTGTGGGCTGATACGCATTGCACATTACTGGCCCGGAGTGGATCAGAAGGTACAGAGTAGTATTAATGGGTGTGATCACCAGAATGTGTAGACTTAGATTATGGAAATGATCAAAAAGTTGAGTTATCGTTCTGGTATCTAAGCATACCCGCGTTGTGCTCTCTGCGAAGCTCCTCAACATCATTCAGAAGCTCGCAGTGAATGTCTTCTGTGCCTGCTCCAAACAAGGTGACCATGCTCCGAGTTTCTGTAACATATCTTGCAGAATAAGTTTTATGTCCTTCAGAGTTGATGAGAACAGACTCTCAAGGTCCTGGAGGTCCTGTCGTCCCTTCTGACTTGCTAACAACTGAGAGCACAATAACTCAAAGTAGTCAGATATCAAAAATCCTTGGGTGACGTCGATATGCTGCAGAAGATCCTTGTAATGTTGTCTTACAGCAGACAATGACGCAGTAGAGTGGATTTGTCTTTGTGCCGTTAATATCAAAAAGACATAAGAGGTAGGATGGAACATACTCTGCATCGTTGACTGCACATAACTGTTTTTGAGTCGTTTGTTTATCTTTCCTTCGTCGAGTCCAAGAAAGACGTCTCTGCATTCTGGAGGTCTCTGAATTGAGTGTTATCACAAGGTTTAGATGTAAGGAATCGTACTCTTCCTGTTCTTGTGCCCGTTTGGCATCTGCGTATTGTTCTCTGAGTCTGGCATTAATGGACTCTTTATTCCTGAACATTGATGAGTGCCCAGGGAAGTATAGCTCATGAGGAGGAACAACTGACTTGTAGTATTTCAGTTGCTTGGCCTTATCTGCTGCCAGACGATCGGCTTTGGTGAGGTGGATTTTCAGACGAGGCATGAGGGAGTATTGTAAGGCGCCATTAGTTGACCAATTGCCAATATTGCAGTCATTGGACTTTTTCATTTCCTCAAATCCCACTGCCATACTTTCCATTTTTTCAGTTTGGGTAAACATGATGCGAAATATATAAGTTTTAGGAAGTGTTGCTCAATGGAATGTCTGCATTGACGAAGGAGGCATTTGAGAGCTAAGTATGTTCTAAGTCGGCGGCCCAGACCAAAGAGGCTATTTATATAGTCTGCTCATTTTCGGAGGACTTGTCAATTGAAATGCGTTGCGCATCTTCTTCAGTTCCCAGACTGAGCCTTTCCAAGAATCCAAAAAGACGAGGTGGCAATGCACCTCAAGTCTCACTCTCTAACGTCCTCGAGGGGCCACCTGTGATACTTGCAGATACATTGTCACAGGACGGCAGGCGCTTCAAGAGAAGTCAAATTCCCATTCATGAACTGCCGTCGCCAGTGAGACAACTTCGGACAGCACCCAAAGATGCACAAGGTGATGTTCAGATGATGGAGGAGGTTTTCGGCGGCTGCTACGAGACCATTCTGTCCAAGATCTATGACGACGACTTGCAGGTGGCAGTCAATGCGGGAATGCTAATGTGATGGTGGTCGAGGAGATTAAAGCTTGATGACGATATATGTCCTCGGTACGTATTATAATGAGCTTGTTTCCTTTACTAGCTTTACATTAACAACTACAACAGGATCAACCTCTCAAGGAATGGGTGCCCTATAGAGACGAATACCTAGTGGAACTCATGCGATGTGAGGGACGAGGTGATGTTGAGACGGAGACATGTCGATGGTGTAAAGGAAATGGGACTGGGGAAGGAAAGGACAGGAGTCTTGAGGAGGATGACAAAGACAAAGATGAGGGGCCGTTGTATCGATGTCTGGATTGTTTCAGTGTGGATATGATGTGCAAAAGGTGTTGTGTATAGCGCCACAAGTCTAATCCACTTCATATTATCGAGGTATGTGATCAAGCTCTCACTGAAACGATTTTGCAGAAGTAGAATGGCTTCTTCTTCAAGAAAGCAACGTTAAAGGATCTGGGTTTGGTCGTGTACCTTGGTACTCATCCTTGTGGAGAGACTTGCTTAGATCCACGCTTTGTCAACTCATTCACAGTCATCCATGTAAATGGCCTTCATGATGTCTGTTTGGCGTACTGCAACTGTGATAAGTTGAGAGCCGGAGAGTGGAGGCAGCAGCTGTTACGTCACAGATGGTATCCTGCAACCCACATCGATCCCAGGACATGTGCAACCTTTGAAGTATTGAATCATCTTCATTTATTGACTCTTCAAGGCAAAATCGCTACGTACGATTACTATAACGGTCTCGAGAAGCTGCGTAACAATGTGCTACTGAAAAAATTGAAGGTACGTAGACCCACCAAGCTATCTGTTTGTCATGGGCCATATAGTGTCTAACATAGCATGATTAGGATCGTTACAAGGCTTTCGCTAGGATGATCTGTCAGTGGAGATGTCTCAAAATGCTCAAATGGGCAGGACGAGGCAACCACACATCTAGACCAGTGGAGGAAACACAGCCCGGTGAACTAGGCTTGGATTGCCCAGTGTGCCCACATCCAGGGGTCAACCTGCCTGAGAATTGGCAAGATTTGCCAGATAAGTGAGTGATTTAACTACTGAAGAGGGAACTCATTACTGACATATGTCATTGTCCAGCTACAAGTACTTTCTCTTTCTCTGTGTTGATGCCTGCTTTCGATTAAAACGACGCATGGTGTCCTCAGAGCAAAAGGATCCTGCGCTGGGTAGTGGATGTGCATATTTCATTGAGGATAAACCCTTTCAGGAATATTTACTGAGTGTTACAGATCAGAACGAGGTGAGAATCACTCATTTATATCACTCACTTTGGTATCAAACTGATTGTTGTATTGCGCAGTTGTCAACCTGCAACGGCTTGGCCGCTCTCCAACAGGCTGATACCAAGTTTTCTAGAGGCTATGCAACAACGGGAGTCGTGCTGATGGTGTGTGCTTGTCATGAATTTGCACAAAAAAATGGGGCAGTTGATACTCAGAAGGGGGAACGGTATGCTTCTTTTGGTTTAGGGAGGTTTGAATTCCTGACAACCACGGCAATATGCAGGTACTCGAATACAGACTATGGCATGGCTTCTTCTCTACGTCATCATGACCATCAGCTCAAAAAGGTATACTCATATGACATCGTCTGCCAATGGTGTAAGTATCTCGTCAATAGACTGAAGAACTTGCCACCATTGGTACGACTGAATCTCGCATTACATGTCATATACTTTGTCATTCCAAAATTACATATCTATGGACACCAAATTCTTTGTCAGCTCTTATTTTTGTTGAACTGGCTTCCTGGGGCTGG
The DNA here is from genome assembly GCA_013368315.1 of Tetrapyrgos nigripes. Lineage (NCBI taxonomy): Eukaryota > Fungi > Basidiomycota > Agaricomycetes > Agaricales > Campanellaceae > Tetrapyrgos > Tetrapyrgos nigripes. The sequence goes on along the minus strand of JAACJM010000099.1, from coordinate 36,922 downwards.
AAGGACGGACACTGAGGGGATAGAGAGATCTTGGGCACATATGGGACCCGTGGCAACCAGTACGCGGGACATGGGCCCGGGTTCCCGCCATGACACGTTGGATGATCATTTGGGACATTGGAATTTTGCCAAGATGATGGGTTTGGGTACGTGTTTTTGTCTGTCAGAATACTCGGTCCTCAACACGTAGGGTCAGATTCATGTCAAGGCATTGAAAGAGTTTACAGATAGCCAGGGGGACATTACTGAGGAATGGAAAGAACAGATCAAAGAGTGGGAGGCTGACCTCGTCCTCCTTCCAGCTCAGAGAACGAAGCCAAACCCATATGAGCTGCCTAAAATGGGTATGTACTCACCATTACCTGCAGTGTACATATCCTGAGAACTGACATGATCTGCCAAAGGCCTTACCGAGGCCGAGATCAAACTTGAGCTTACGCAATTAGAGGCGGATCAGGAATGTGATGGGCATCCAAGCATTCATAATGTCAGTCCAACTTCTTTCATCTCTCAGGGGCTGGACCTTGAGGAGCAACAGGGAGTTTTCCTGTCTTTTCTTAGCAAGTTTGTATTACTGACTACCTTTTCGGTATAGGAGAACGCTTGTATTAGACATGAAGAACAAGTGTTTCGAGACGGCTACCCAAAAGACGACTCTGATTGATCGGAGGACAAAACTACATCATGGCATTGGCAAGTTCCAGTCCATTCAAGCAACATATATGCCTGGCGCCCTACAGTATCTCAACAAGTCTTCATCAACTTCAAATGTGGATCCTACGAGTACTGCCCCTGCCCCTTCCCCCGACTGGCCAGAGGACATTCCTCTGTGTTTACCATCAGCACTACCTGATCCCTATCACACGGAAGGTTGTAGGAAGGGTTTGTTGGAGATTGAGATAAAAATGCGTGACGGACAGCTGCACAACAGTCTAAATCAGCTGCGAAACCACCTGCACATGAAATCTCGGCTTCTGACGTACTGGACTACAAACGTGGCGAATCAAGGAGCGGTGACGCGATCGAAAGCTATCATGTTGAGGAACCAGCGTCAGATTGATCAATGCACATTGAAATATCAATCTGTATGGTCAGTGAGGGCCAAGTTGGTCGGAGAGGAAAACGTGAAGTGGCGGAAGCTGAGAAATGAGGATATACGTTTGATGGATGGCACCAGTGATCGAGCCATTGGTAATTTGAGGAAGAAAAAAGGGAAAAGGTCGTGGGAACAAGAGAAAGAGAGGAACAGGGAAGAGGATGCTGAGGGGGACCTGGAGGAGCTAGCAAAGGAAATGACGAAGGCAGAGCGTCTCAGAAACGTACGCAATATGGTGGGAGAGGAAACCAGAGAGATATTGTGGATTTGGACGGAAGGAGGTACTGGTGAGCCTGTGGACAATGAAACACTGGACGAAAGTGAGTAATTTCAATATTTCAATTTGTTCCATGACGGGATAACTAAATGGGATTATTCAAATTGTACACTTATCCGTGTCGAATGGTGTAAGGCCTTTGCACATAGCATGAGATGGAGCGAGGAAGTCATTTTGGTCAAGGAGGAGATGCAGCGTGTCTTGGTAACGCTGGAAGCTAAGGCCAAGCAATGGGACAGTCGCCAAGACTATGACGGACCATTGGCCAGGGGACAATCTGAGTGGACGGAGGACTGGTCTTTCCAGAAATCCTACGTCGGTCCCCTTGGCTTGGGAACGAATGAGTTCCATTGGGAAGGTGTGCATGCATATGCATACTCACAGGCTTCGGTGTATAGGAAACTTGCTGTGAAGTTCCGCAGACTCTGGGCAGGCTTGGGTGAAAAGGAGCGTGATGTAGAGGAAGGCCATGACATAAGCTTTATTATACGAGCAGCCAATGCCCATGCAGCTGAGTCTGATGGCGAAGACGATGAGGACACCCAAGAAATGGACACTGACGTTATACAGTTGATTGTAGCTGTAGATGACGAGGACGATGTATAATATAGATATGTATATAGGATACATTATTATGTACAGTGTACTACAATAAGTAGTCTCATCCTCGAAGGAGGATTTCCATGTCGTCAGGGTAACTATTACGGTCAAGTCCCATCATCTTCAGACTCACTATCTGGGACAATTTGAATACATTCATTGCCGTATCAGTTGCAGGAAAGTCACAAGTGTATTAATGGGCACTACGGGTACTACTACGTGCTAGGGAACGTTGTAATACTTTCCCAAAAGTGACTGATGACGGATATTGAAAATGATATGATGCAGAGTTGACATGCAAAGGACCAGGTGCAAGGGCCCGAGGTATTATGTGACATGCAGGGATTAGCTGAGGATTGGGTGATGGTCTTGAAAGGGAACTGAACGAGCTGGATGGTGATACAGATTTGGCGCGGAACATGAGGGAACATGCTCCATCAAGGGCCCAGGGTATTGGGCAAGATTGAAGGACTAGCCGAGGAATGGGTGACGTGATGCATGAGGTCTCGAAAGGGAGTTGAACCAAAAGGCTTGATGTAAGCAAGGATACCAATAACTGGCAGGGTGGGGGAAAGAAAGTTGATCCAAAAAGCTGAATGACGTGTCAAGGCGATCTCCAAGTACAAGTGGAAGATGACATACCAGTTGAAGAAGTCTACAGAATATACCTGATGAAAGGAAGGATATCGATAACCGGCGGGGGTGTGACGTCTCGAAAGAGGGACTTGAAAGAAACCTGGATGACACGTCAAAAGGTCTCAGAGGACGAATTTAAAACGACATACCAGATGAACAAAACTACAGCGATAGCTGAAGGTCTCAAGCAATGGGAAAGGGGGGAAGGAGGTGATGAGGGGGTCAAAAGGGAGTGCTAGGCGACGTACCAGAGAAATAAGACTACAAATGTACCCATTGAATATAACTGCACCTATGCCCACAAAACGGTACCTTCAGGCAAAGGGAACAATCTATAAGTGGTGTCACAAGAGGAGAATGAGAACGTACCTGATGATTGCCTGACAAAGGATGCTACGAACTAATATGAGTGCACAAATTGGGCATGGCTGTGCAAAGACTTACTGAGGGGTGACAAGAGCAATGGAAAAGGTCCAAGCGTTAGAAAGAAGAATGAGGAGTGGTGTTCAGAATGAATGGCTGGTGGGTGAAAGAACGAGAGGAGAACTGATGGCACGCCAAAGCTGAACAAACAGAAAATACGTGGCTGCGAAAATTGATGCAGGATGCTGGGGTGCCAGGTAAGAATCTTTTGCTTCACTCTCCTTCAACACAGTCTCCACTTCACTAGAAAAGTAGTGCAGGGGTCTTCTCTCATATGTCCTGACCCATCCCGAGCCAAGAAGTAACCCAGAAGCCAACCCGGAGCTAAATTCCAAAAAGGAAGCCGCACGTCACGCAGCTACTGTATGTGGGAAGCCGTAGTGGACGGGTGGGCGTAAATAAAAAGAGAAAATACATGGGAAACGTTTTGTGGGAAGCGGCAGTGCTGTAACGCGTAAATAAAAAACCTGTTTGAGATGCTTGGGAAAAGCCCATGAGCGTATCCAGCGGCACACACGGCAAGGGCTAAGATATTTCAAGACCCGACAGCCGCGCTGCACCCAATCTATCCCCTAGTACTTAGGCTGGATATACCTCAGTATACTTTGCAATACATAGGACAAAGGCTCTTCTATATACTTTGCATTATTATTACAGCTACAGCTGATATGACAACATATATGTCCATACTTATATATCCTGCACTGGATATGCACCAGGTTGCAACTGGATCTTACCCAGTCAAAATGTCACCGGGTCATTATTTGCCCCCAGTGGTCTGTGGGAATGTGGAGGTCTCTACACCTGTAAGTATAGTAGAACAAGTCTTCCAGAGCTCACTTGAGACTGTAAAGTTCTCGTTTCAGCTGTGAGAATCATTTCTCCCTCAGATTCAAAGGTATAGACCCAAAGTAGATATATTCGCATCGGTTGTTGCTGACATTCGTAGCATTCATTCATCACTGCTAGATTCACCTTTGATTGGTGCTAGGCGAGAATCTGCTAACCAATTATCTGCAACTTTCTTAGTTGTGGGCGCAGCAGGTTCTGTTTCCCTCGCTGCTTTTTCTATCCCTATGCTGGTCAGACTTGCAATGTGTGTTTGACATGCACTTCTGGCAGCTTGGATGTGTTGGAATTAAATGATAACGATCAAGTTACTAAGTTACTATGCATACGGCATCAATCAGGTACTGTGGACATACGGTCAAATGATCATACGGATATACTTAGACTATTTATATTATTATACTACTCTGATTAATGATATATACTTGAGAGTTAAGCGAGATACATTCGCACGCTCTTACCCCCACTTTGTGACTCTCGCTAAGATTATTCACTAAGATAACCTAAGTCTAATAGGTTATGGGCCCCGCCTAGCTTGCTATAACTTCGATAAACACTTGTTCTACTCTGCTTTACTCTCTACTCGTACTCTGGGCCTGGACTAGTATATGACTAGTCGACAAACTCGATCTCAAGGATCAGTCCCAGATATCCCACTTCCTACTACCAGTCGCCACTCTAGTGCACACCCCTCTGGTACCCAAACTCCTACTCTGCCCGTATCATCTACTTCACAAGCACAACCACTTGATCCTCTCATCCAAAACCCTCTTCCATTCACACTTGATCCCATTATGTCTGATGCTGGCGAAAATACTAGGACTGATGTCCGGGATACTGTCCCTACTCCATCATCATCTCCTCCATCTACCCCTACTTCGTCGGTCACATTATCTATGCCCGAAAATACAAACCCCAACTACGTGATGCTGCTCAGTGACATCAACAAAGCTTTTGATTCCTTGACAGTTCTTACTGGCAGTGAAAATTGGAAGATGTGGTACTTTCACGTTAATAGCGCTTTATGGGTGATTCGTCACCAACACTTTAAAAGTTCCAGGTTACATCCTGGTAATACTGTCAAACTAGCCTGTTTTAACGCTATTACAGGCAAGATTGATGATAAAATCATGATCCACTACATCGAAGAGTCGGATGCGATAGAGCTTATCAAGAAGCTCAAGCAACATATCGACCCTTCATCCACAGTTCAAGAGTCTAACGAGCTGTGGAAACTCTTCAACTTACGTAAACCAGTCTGGGAGTTTGATAAGCTCCTCGACGAAGCTCAGGATCTGTGGGCTTCTATCAAGAAGAGAGACATAGATGTCTTGGATCAAGTCTTTTACTCAGCTCTAGTGGGGATTATTCCTCCACACTATCACTTTGTTCGCAGTTCTTATGAAGCAACTGTGGATGCAGCTGCAGCTACATGGGATGCCACTACTGCAGCTGAAGGGGAGAAACCCGTATACACAGCTGTCGACCTCATTGCGTGGCTAAAGAAGGAATTCACTTACTATCATTTGAGCAATGCTCGAACATATCCTTTGAAGAAGTCCGACAAGAAGTCTGGTAGCACTAGTCAAGGTGGTGCTCAACGATTGGACAAGTCAAAAGGGGAACGCACTAACACTGCAGTAAAATGGAGTTGCTGAAAACATACATCAACATATTATGAATGGTATTCGTGTTAATCTGCATACTGGAAAACTACCTAATCATTTATGGTGGCATGCAGGACTTTATACTATGTACATACTTAATAGATCTCCGAAAACTGCATTAAAAATGCAAACTCCCCATTTTAAACGTTACGGTGTTAACGCAAACTTAGACAATCTACATAGCTTTGGTACACCTTGCATTGTATATGACGAAGCAAGAACTAGTAAACTAACTCCTAAAGGAAAACATGGAGTTTGGTTAGGCTTTGACGATCATTCAAAAGGCCATTATGTCTACTTTGGTACTAAAGTGAATGTAGAACGCAACTTGCAATTCTTAACGTCCAAATCGCAAGTTGAAGGGGAGTTACAAAATAAAAATCAAGAACCATTAGAAACCACAGAAGAAAATACAAATGAAACTCCAACTTCTCAGGAACACGAACCTGAACCAATGGATGTCGACGAAGACGAAACTAAACAACCTGATGGCCCAAGACGATCAAAAAGGATCCAAGAAGCCAAAGGTTTACTCTACGATGAAGTTGAACAAAACATTGCTTTTTTCTTAACAGAATTCAATGTTTACTACACTGATAACGTTGGCGATCCAATTTCATTTAAGGATGTACTCAATCATCCACAACGTGATGCATGGTTTGATTCCATGAAAGCTGAGATAGAATCTCTAGAAAGTCTAGGAACCTGGGAATATGTCAAACCTCCTGCTGATGCGAATATCATTGGTTCCAGATTTGTCTACAAAACTAAGTACGAACTTGGCAAACAGACCAAATTGAAATCTAGACTAGTAGCACAAGGCTTTAGTCAACAAGAAGGCATTGATTACTACACAAATGATATCTTTGCCCCTGTAGCACGCATGCGCAGTACACGTTTTATACTTGCTCTTGCAGCTTCATTAGACTATGAAACTACTCAGATTGATATTAAATCTGCCTATCTTTACGGAAACGTTACTGACGAGGAAACATTATATCTTCGTCCACCTCTGGGTAATTTACTACCTAACTTACCTGAAGGCTACATACTTAAACTCAGAAAGACTCTATATGGGCTGAAACAAGCTGGTCATCGATGGTATGAAAAATTATGCAATATTCTCATAAAGTTACTAGGACTTAAGAAGTCTACTTACAATAATGCGGTATTCTACCGATATCATGAGAATAAACTCATTTTAATACTATCTTGTCACGTCGATGACATTACTTTATGTACTATCAACAAAGCTACTGCACAAGCTTTCGTTACTGCACTTAGTGGACACGTCCAAGTCACTGACGGTGGAGAAATCCACTGGATTCTCGGTATGGAAATTCAACGAGATAGGAATAATCGTACTATTAAACTCCGTCAGAAACATTACATTGAGAATATTCTCAAACGATACAATTTTGACCAATTACATGCACGCCGTACACCTATGCTACCCAGGCAAAATCTTAGCCCTAGACCTGGGAGTGAACCGCAATGGGACGCCGCTGCTATTAAACACTATATGTCACTAGTCGGTGGTTTACGATATGTCGCTGACTGCACTAGGCCAGACATTGCATATTGTACTGGTCAACTAGCAAGATACCTTAATGATCCAGGTGAAGAGCATTACGCTGCAGCTAAACAATGCTATCTTTATCTAAAAGGAACTTGTGATTACTGGCTCAACCTAGGGAGCCCTACTATTACTTCTACTTATGGATTTGCCAACTCTGATGGTATGTCCACATATGGCAATAAAGCAATCATGGGCTATGCATTCAAATTTGCTGAATCGCTTATTTCTTGGTCAAGTAAGCGAGGCACACTGGTAACTTTATCAGTTACTGAGGCTGAACTATGCGCACTTGCACATGCCTCACAAGAAGCTATTTATTTGAAAGGTTTTATAGAAGAAATTCTAAATGCCAAACAGGAGCCAGTACTTATCAACTCAGATAGTGCATCTACTTTGGCAATTATACGTGCTCCTGAAGAACAACATACTCAGAGAACTAAGCATTTCAATATCCGTAAAAACTTCCTTACTGATCGGATATATCAACAATACATATGAGTTAAACATGTGGATATACTTACGAAAGCTCTCTCCGCTGATAAGATCAAGTGTTTCTCCTGATTACTAGGGATATCCGCTTGAAGGGGAGTGTTGGAATTAAATGATAACGATCAAGTTACTAAGTTACTATGCATACAGCATCAATCAGGTACTGCAGACATATGGTCAAATGATCATACGGATATACTTAGACTATTTATATTATTATACTACTCTGATTAATGATATATACTTGAGAGTTAAGCGAGATACGTTCGCATGCTCTTACCCCCACTTTGTGACTCTCGCTAAGATTATTCACTAAGATAACCTAACTCCAATAGGATGAATATTTCCAATGGGAAAGGATCTTCCATAATCCTCTTTTTATCACCTTCTTCTATCCTTGGAAGAAAGAGCACCAACGCTGTCCTCAAGCTTTTGTCTCATGTGCTAACAAAGTAGGAAACTGCCTCCTTGTTCAATATGATATGGAATCCATCTTTAGGCATAAGCTTCTTGATCTCGAGCTTAAATTCCCTGACATATGCATAAAGGTGCTCCCGCTGTCATACAACGATTCCAGTGTACTTAGAGCAGATCTCTTTGAGTCGATCTGTGCTTCCGAATTTGCCAGCTACAGATTTCAGATAACAATCCCTTAGCTTGCCTTTGAAAGTTTCCCAATCAGACCCACAACCCGTTGCATCTTCTTTATGACACATCTGAGTCTGATACTCCATGTACTTCATTGCTAGGAGGATCTTTGCTTCATCAAGATTGATGTTGTTGTCATCAAAGTACCTTTCGAGCAATTCTGGCTCTTCTTTGCCAAAGGAAGGTGCTGTCTTTTTGGGTTTTGGTAGTTCATCCTTTTAGGTGACACTTTTAGACCAGGTACTGTCAAGGTTGTCGTTACACTCAATAACCACCCAAGTCACACAATACGAGAGAACCGGTTTGCAAGAGAATAGATTGATCAAGAGAGATAGAGAGGTAGAGAGATAGAGAGAAAGTAGGCTGACCAGGCTCTACACTGCGTAGTAAAAGTATGGAGCGGAGACGAAGTGAACGAACTAAGGAATAGGTTACAAGGATCACAGGTATATAAGTAAAATATGAACAGATGGGAAAGAATCAGTAATAATAGACAGTATCATGTGGAAATGTCAAGGGCGAGAGAGTAATGAGCTAAGTATGGATAGATGAAGGTACTGGATCATAAGGAATGATTGACAGTGAGAATGTCCATGGAGATAGGAAAAGGAGGAGATAAGTATGTGAGTCATAGATCTAGAGAGATGGTAACTATGGACGATGATGAGAAATGGTTGACGTTTATGGGGTTAAAGTGGGAAATAGGTAGTAAAGGAAGAAGAATAGAAAGGAAATGAATAGGCGGGGAACGATTCATGACATTACCCCCTCTTTAGGACGAGCTTTCACCGGAGCTCGGCAAGTTAGTCCTCCAGTGCTCCGCCCATTGTTTGCGAAGTCGCCTGTCCACGTCTCCCTGACTTGGCCAGTATTTGTCCCATCCAGTGGTGTAATTGGTAATATCCCACCTAGGATCGTTCCAGTCTAAGTTCCCCCATTCTGTCGTGTTGGTTGCTGTTCCCCAGCCCCCTCCATTGTCGCTCGTATCATACTGTATGGTGCTATGTGCCCCCCATATACTGCCGTCCCCCCATCCAAGGTTCCCTTTGTGTTCCGCACGTAGGGACGTCCATTGCACTACACATCGAGCCCGGTGGCCTCTCCCTAATCTACATCATCCCGGTCCATCCTCTCCTCCCCATGTGCAGCGTTGACACCCGTTGTGAGGTCCTGCGTGCTGTTTTGAAAGTCAGCATCGACGCCCTGAGCACGTCCCGTAGGTGCAGCGCCCCCTGTTGGTTGGTTGTGTGTCGTTCACGGTGGTGCCGATAGAGGAAGTAGTTGACATTGCGGTAGCGGGAGTGTGGGTGAGTGTTGTTTGAGTGGTAGAGATGAGTGTTGTTCTGTAGTTCTCCGTTGTGGAAAGGGGTCTTTTATAGTTGTTGGCTGGGTGTGCGATATGAACGCACATCCAGGGACGGGTTTGACAGTAGACGCCGTTAGCGAGGGAATGCGATTGATGAATGATGACAAAAGTTCGAGTTCGATTGCTGAGTGGGGTGCGAAGGAGGGCATAGAATACCAATGGTCCGTAACAGTGTTTCTCCTCGGAGTTGTGCTTTTGCTTGAAGCACACGGGTACTTTGCCATATGTCTTCCATGGCGATTCCTAGTGAACGCACTGTTGTTCCAGGGCGTATCAGGTTCTTGGGTCGATATGCATCTGGATGTTGTTGATGGAAGGTTTCAATCATCTCCTTCACCTTTGTTAATCCTGACGCTGGTTCCCATGAATTTTCCGAGTCAGCATAATCCAACCATTTGACAAGGTATTGTACTCCCCGGCGGTTTCTCGTTGGTTTTGAATCTAGAATTGCTTCCACATCGTATTCGTTGTCTTCGGGAAGTAACTCAGCTGGTTCTCCCAGATAGTTGACTCCGTGGGCTTCGGTCTCTTTGTACGGCGATAGGAGTGAAGCATGGAATACTGGATGAATGTGCCAACCATTCGGTAATTTGAGTCGGTAATTGACTTCACTGATAACGTCAGTGATTTCGAATGGTCCGTGACGACGATTTGCCAACTTAGCTTTCGGCCTCATTGTCTTCAAATTCTTCCCATCTAGCAACACTTTGTCTCCAACTTTAAATTTCACCCCTTCCTTCATGTAGTCCTTGTTTTGTTCCTTCATCAGTTCTGCCGCTGTCGCCAGACTTGCTTTTAGTTCTTCTTGAAGAGTATCTAAGTTCTGGAGGCGTTCTTCGACTTTTGGTACGTGTGAAGTTGGGTTGATGGAAGGGAAGAGTCGGGGTAGATATCCATGGAGTAGTTCGAACGGCGATTTCCCGGTTGCTGAGTGAATTCGGGTATTGTGACAGAATTCGGTGTAAGGTAGGTATTTAACCCAATCGTCCTGACGATAGTTACAGAAGGTTCGAAGGTATTGTTCAAGTTCTTGATTGAACCTTTCTGTCTCGCCATCTGTCTGCGGATGATAAGCTGTACTGAGTGCCGAAGTGATACCTAACTTAGCGTAGATCCCTCTCATTACTTGGCTTGCGAATTGAGGTCCGCGGTCAGATATCATTTTATCCCACAAGCCATACCGTCGCCAAGTGTTGTCGAACAATAGGTCAATTGTTCCGTTGCTATCGATATCTTTTCTGCATGGGGAAATGACAACTGTTTTTGTTGAACGGTCGACTGTGATGTGAATTGCATTGAAGCCGTCACATTCTGGCAGATCCGTGATGAAGTTGGTTGTAATGGTACCAAAGGGTCGTTCCGGTATTTCGTTCGGGATTAATGATACATGCGTCGGGTGGTTGTTTGCCTTGGTTAACTGACAGGTAGCGCATCCTTCAACATAGTTACAAACGAATACTGACATACCAGGCCACCAGAACTCTCTACTGACGAGTTCGTATGTTTTGAATCGTCCCGGGTGTCCTGCAGTAAGGCTGTCGTGATGCATTTTAACGATGTCCCGTCTGAGTTGTTGATCGTTTGGGATGTAGATCTTCCCTCTGAACAAGACGATTCCGTCTTCGTAGTTCCATTCCTGTAGATTTTTTGCCAAAGCGCGTGGTCCGTTGTTAAAGATGGTTTGTAACGCACTTATGACTTCAGTATCCTTTTTCGGACATTCCTTGATCCGTCTTTTCAACTCTGCATCTCCTATTGCGGTTACCGTTCCTGGCCATGTCACTCGAATTCTGAAGAATCTGGGGTCAAGTAAGACCCTGTCTTTGTTGTCGTTTTCGACCCCCTCTTTATGGTCTGATCTCCGAGAGAGTGGGTCACTTTGGTTTCAAGTTCCCGGGTTTGTGCGTGAGCGTAAAGTCGAATCTGGTCAGAAACAAGGCCATTCTTGCTTGTCGTCGACTGAGTTTCTGGGCAGTGGTGAAGTATCTAAGGTTGTCGTGATCGGTCAAGATTTCGATGGTATGTGGTCCACCTTCCAGATAGTGTCGCCAGGCTTCAAGTCCACGTATGATTGCTAGTAGTTCTTTATCGTGAATGTCGTAATTCCGTTCCGTTTTGGATAAGTCTTTTGACAGGTAGGCTACTGGATGCCATTTACCGTCTGGTCCTTGTTGTTGCAGGATACCTCCCGTAGCGTAATCTGACGCATCAACTTCTACTCGGTATGGTTTAGAATGATCTGGCATGAGAAGGACTGGTGAAGTCGTAGAACGTATCTTTGAGTGCTTGGAAAGCTGTTTGAGCTTCCTCGGACCATTCCCATGGGTGCTCCTTTTTCGTGAGATCGAACAATGGTCGATGCGAATTTTTGAGAAATCACGTATGAAACGACGGTAAAAGTTTCCGAAGCTGAGGAATGACTGTACGTCTTTGACGTTGCGTGGGATTGGCCATTTGGTCACGCCTCGACCTTGACTGGGTCCATCGCCAATGTGTTGTGTGAAACGATAAGGCCGAGGAACTCCACTGAATCGGTTTCGAAGGTGCATTTTTCCGGTTTAGCGTATAAGTCGTTATCATGGAGTCGTGCCAACACTTGTTTCACCATGTATCAATGTTCTTCTACTGATTCTGTGAATATGAGAATATCGTCCATATAGATGACGACTTTTCCGGAGTCAATCAGGTTCCTTGAATAGAGTGTTCATCATCGCTTGGAATGTAGCTGGAGAGTTCATAAGACCGAAAAACATCACCGTTGGTTCGAAGAGGCCGCGGTTGGTTTTAAACGCCGCTTTCCATTCATCTCCCTTCTTGATGCGTACGTTGTTATATCCCCATCTAAGGTCGACCTTTGGAAAATATTCGTGCCCCTTTGAGTTTGTCTATGAGTTCTGATATAAGCGGTAGGGGGTATTCGTTTTTTGACGGTCCCTTTGTTTAGGGCATGATAGTCCTGTACTGGTCGTAGCTTTCCGTCTTTCTTTTTTACAAAGAAGAAGGGACTTGCCATAGGAGACTTTGACGGTCTTATATACCCTTTCTCCAAGTTTTCCTTGATGAATTCATCGAGTTCCTTTTGTTCATTTGGGGATAAAGGATACATTTTGCAAGGGCGCAGTTCAAAGTCTGGTTTCAACTCGATAGCATGATCCCATTCGCCACGTTTCAGTAATCGTTCTGAGGTTTGTTTGTCAAAGACTTGTAGGAACTGATGATATTGCGAAGGAATCTTATCTTTAAGAGGTACATTGACCTGGACGTTCTGGGCTGCCTCTGCGAGTTCTTGTGCCTTTGTGAACCCCACACAGATGTTCAGGTTTGGTGTCCCTGATGCCTCTTCACCCATCCTTTCCTCTTTCCCCAACAACTCCTCCATTACGTCCTGTTCCCATCGTTCTGGGATCGTGTCTCTCCTATAGTCATCTTCAGTAAAGATTGCTGTTACCTCTGAACTTCTGTGGAAGGATCGAATAGGAACTCGACGGCGTCGCCCTGCAATTTTGGTTGGGCAACTGGTTTGAATTGTCCAATTGGTTCTAACCATCTGACTTGATAATCCTTGTGATGGGTTCTTGGATCAACGACTGTGGGTTTCAAGGATTTAGTTTTTAAATGGAGAACGGGAGGTTTTGCCATGATGCATGTTTCTGGGCATCTAGTCATGTCTACCCGTGAGTCCGACCAGTCTATATCTGGATTATGTTCTTCCAACCAGTCGGTACCGAGGATTATATCGTGATCCCCGATGTCCGTTACATAGAATTCGGCCTGTTCTTCGTGGTACGCCTCGCCGTCTCAGGAATAGATACGAAGATTTTGGATAGTGTATTCTCTTACCCATCCCATGGTGTTTTCAGAGCCGTCGACATTTTGAACTGGGAACGGGTTTTTGATAGGAAGGAGGGTAAGTTGACGTTTTTGCGCGAATTGACCATTGATGATTATGCCTTCTGCACCGCTATCTATTAGAGTGTCTGCATCGATTTTTCTGCCAGTAACTTTGCCGATTAATTCAGTTTTGAGTGTGATTGATGGTATCTGTCTGTTGCGAGTGATTGCTGACATTCTTATTTCTGAAGGAAAGACTCGCTCACTAGAGGGGTATAACACACTATATCGATTGTTCTTTAACTGTCCGGTGTACTGTTCTACTCCTACTGACGACGTAGCAGAGGAGTGGTTCAAAAATCCAATTTAGACATGACGTCTTTTAAATAGACGGTTGCTTGTTCCTTTTCTTCTCCTTCTAGTCCTTTAACCCTGTTAACCATGTCAGAGATTTCCTTGATCGTGTTTCTGGATGAGGATGCCTGAGCTACTGTTACCAGTGGTGGAGATGCGGTTTCGGCTGTTCGAATAGCATGAGAGGGAAGGTTCGGGAAGTGTTCTGAAATGACTTCCTCGGGAATGTTGGGCATTCGTTGCTCATGTGTCCAGTTTGTCTACACGCGAAGCACGCTCCTGCTTTTTGAAGTCGGTCCCTTTCATCAGGTGTCAGTTTAGGTGGTAGATTGAAAGATGGGTTAGCACCTGGTCCCATAAGCACATTGACGCTTGCTACCGTTCTTCCCTGAGACGGACCTGGAGCACTCTTCGATGTTGAAGTAGTTTTCCAGCGTCCTTGTCTTTCTCGTTCCTTCAGCCATTCTAAATGAAGCTCCACAGCTCTTTCCTTGTACTCCTCGAAGCCATCCCACTTTGGATACGTTCTTCCAACTGCTTCTCGGAGTTTGGGTGGTAACCCATCCTGATAGAATTCCAGCAACGCTGCTTCTCCGAACTCGGACTCTTCTCTGTAAGTATCGAAGATGCTGTTGTAGCTGCTGATATCTGTCCCCTTCATTCTAGCAAACTTGATCTTTGTCCTCGCCACATCTTCTGAGGCGAGAGTTTTGAAGTCCTTTTTGAATCTATCACATATCTGTTTCAAAGTTGTCCATCTCCATTCGCCCGGTGTACTCGCCAAGTTCTCATCCTCCTCATCTGCATCTCGTTCTATCAATCTCTGCGTTGCCCAATCTCCTCCTTTTTCTCCCGTAAAGAATGACAGAAATAGCGAGACCTGACTTCAGTTGGATACTTGCTTTTGTTCATGCGTAGATAGTTATTGAATAGGGCCAGCCATCGTTTTGCCTTGCTGCGTTCTCTGTTGAAGGGGTCTGGTTTTCTTCCTCATTCAGAAGTTCCATTCGACCCGATAGGAGGTGTATCAGCCATGACTGAGTCATTTGGATCTGATGGATCTGGAGAAGGAGGTGTAGGAGGACGGCGAGGGGCTACGGATGGTCCTTTGGCAGATGGAATGGTGGGCGAAGAAGGTGGGGAGTGGATTATCTGGTTCTGATGGGTTCTTGGGAGGTGCTTCTGGTGCTGGGTTAGGTACAGAAGGTTGGTTTGTAGGTGTAGAGGACCCTTGTTCCGATTCTACTGCAGGTTTAGGTTTCGGGTGTGCTTTTTGGATTGCAAGTTCTTGGAGTTGGGTTATAACGTGTAGTCTGCTCGGGATTTCTTCAGCGGTGAGTTGTTGAGTGTTATATCTGTTTAGACACGGTTGTACAGTGCACGGAGTCCAAGGATCGTTGACGTCTTCGGCGAAGTAGGCGGCGTCTCGAGATGATGAGGATGGAATACGTGTGGTCAGTCGGCACAGTGAAGGTTTGGGTCTGCAGATGCGGTTCGTCGACCAGTCATATACCAACTTTTCTTTTCAAGCCAGGTAGTTGGGCCCTAAGACAAAGGAGGATGCTAGACTGTATTCGGGGGAGGGTGATGATGGAGAGTAGTCAATGTTTTCTCTGAAGAATAGCGGTCCTTGGATCTGAACCACTATTTCTCCTGTATCGAAGTCCTCTTTCACTGTTATGTATGAGAACGTCAAGAGGACTACGTCACCTGAGATAAGTTTCCACACCCAACGTTTTGTACAAACGAAGTGTCGGTCAAAGCTCCAGGGGTTCGCTTGTATTTTTCTTCCGTGAGAGACACAGTATTCTGCATACAAGAGGTAATGAGGAAGGGGAAATGGAACCTGTTCGTAGTCACGAGGGTTTATAGTGGGTTCGATACGAATTCGAGGATGTGGGTAGACAGGATGAAGGGTAAAAGGGGTTGAGAATAGAGGTGAACGAGATAGAAGAGAAAGGACTCAAATAGTGAGGTGGGTGTATGGGAGTTCGTTCAAGTGTCAAGGTTGTCGGTACACTCAATAACCACCCAAGTCACACAATACGAGAGGACCGGTTACAGAAGATAGATTGATCGAGGATAATAGAGAAGTAAAGAGATATAGAGGAAGTAGGCTGACTAGGCTCTACACTGCGTAGTAAAGGTACGGAGCGGAGACGAAGTGAACGAACTAAGAAATAGGTTACAAAGATCACAGGTATATAAGTAAAGTATGAACAGATGGGAAAGAGTAGGTAATAATAGACGGTATCATGTGGAAATGTCAAGGGCGAGAGAATAATGAGCTAGATATGGATAGATGAATGATTGACAGTGAGAATGTCCATGGAGATAGGAATCAGAGGAGATAAAAGTGTGAGTCATAGATCTGTAGAGATGGTAACTATAGACGATGATGAGAAATGGTTGATGTTTATGGGGTTAAAGTGGGAAATAAGTAGTAAAGGGAAAAGAATAGAAAGGAAAATGAATAGGCGGGGAGCGATTCATGACAGGCATGGCGAGAGCAAAACCAGCCACACGGACTGCAGCCGCAGAATCACAGGATCCCGGTCCTAGTTCCGCAGGACAAAGTGACTCAGGAGACGCTGATGAAGGTCTCAGGCCACACTTGTCCACATCAGACAATGAGAATTCTGCATCTAATACAGATGGAAACGATCTTTTAGAAGATCAGGCACAACTATGCCAGGAAGGGGGAGTACAGATGATAAATCTCTTGCTTAATAATGCAATTGACTATAAATCTCCCTGCGAATGGACACTCCGAGAAATATCGCTCTTACCAGATAAGGAGCAAGAAGAATGGAAAATCGCTTGCTGTGAAGAACTAGAGGTACTTTGCAGGCGCAGAACTTTCCAACTCATAGATCGTCCTGAGAATAGGAAAGTCATAAAAAACTGATGGGTCTTTGACATCAAAACTGATGGTCGTAAGAAGGTGAGACTCGTCGCTAAAGGTTTCTCACAGATTGAAGGTCTAGACTTCGATCAAGTCTTCTCTCCAGTTGTTCGCTTCGAGACAGTGTGCCTAGTCTTCGCATTGGCAGCCCTCAATAATTGGCACATCTCAGGTGTCGATGTCTGTAGTGCCTACCTTTATGGCATACTCGAAGAAGAGATCTATATGGAACAACTGGAAGGTTTTATAGAACCTGGAAAAGAACGCAAAGTCATTCGGCTACTTCGCGCTCTATATGGACTTAAGCAAGCCGGTCTTGCTTGGTGGAAAGGTCTCGACAAATCCATGGCAGAGCTTGGTTTCAAGCGAATCAACTCTGATGCCGGAATCTTCGTATATAATCAAAACGGTTATTCTGTGGAGCAGACAAACAGCTAGTGCTTAAACTGAAAATGAAGTTTATGAAGAAATGGGAATGCAGGGATCTTGGTGATGCCAAAGAATTTCTTAGAATGAACATCGTCAGGAAAGGCAGCAAAATCTATCTCGATCAATGTGCCTACCTTGAGAAGGTACTAGAACGATGTGGTATGCAAAACGCGAAAGCTTCTGCTACTCCATTACCTGCAGGATATTATCCTATAAAAAACAAAGCCCCAGTCGACCCAGTCCTTCGACAGAAATACCAAACTGTCATCGGGTCTCTTCTTTACATCATGTTAGGAACTCGTCCTGACATAGCCTTCACCGTTACCAAAATGGCACAGCACGCTGCAAACCCTTCAGATGATCATCTAGCTAAAGCTCTCTGGATTTGCCGTTACCTTCTCAGTACTCAACACTACGCATTAGTGTATGACGGATCCAAGAAAAAGATCACTGAATCAGATCCATTAGGAACTGGTCTCGCTGCATACACAGACTCTGACTGGCATCAGACCCAAACGATCATCGATCACATACTGGCTTCTTCCTAATGTTGGCCCGTGGAACTTTCTACTGGGCCTCCAGAGCTCAAACTACAACAGCATTAATTTCTACTGAAGCTGAATATATGGCACTTAGTGACTGTAGTCGCCAAGTTATCTGGATAAAAGCTCTCTTAAAAGAACTTAACATCGAGATGAAAGCTATCGATATCTATGGGGACAATCAAGGATCTAATTCATCACATCCAATCCTGTTACAGAACGACGTTCAAAGCATATTGCTGTCAAATATCACTTTATTCGTGAACATGTAGCAAATGAAAACGTAACAATAAAGTTCATAGAAGGAAGCGATAATCCTGCTGATATGTTTACAAAGAACCTTGGCAGACAAAAATTCGAGAAGTTTAGATCACAACTAGGACTTCAGTTTTATACTAGTTGAGCCTTGGTATAACGTATCATAGAACCTTGGTACAATGTATCATAGAACTGTGGTACAATGTATCTCAAATAACGAAGATGAACCTCGGCTGCTTATAGTGCCTTTATGCTTATGCGCACTAACTGGTGCAGCTTAGCAAGGGGGAGTGTTGAATTGGCGAATAGTAAGCAGCCATCAACATTAGATTAGATATAGATTAGATAGTAATCTAGTTAGTTACGCTTACTTACATCAGTAGTTCTTAGATAAGTAGTCACATGTACTATCTAGAACAGTATATAAGGGCTCATAGTTTGCCCTACAATAATAAGGATTTCCCTTAACACTCATCGCTATTAACCTCTAACAAAACTGCTCTAACAAGCACTTTTACATCCCCAGGTAAGTATGCAGTTGCCGCTACGTATATAGAACATAGCCTGCTCAACAGCATCATCATACAGTGGTGAGTCATTCCTGATAGGGCTATGAGTGCTGGACTAATCAACTTTCTCTCAGACAACAGGAACTATGACTACACTAAAAAGTATCCTGCAGACAAGTTTGGTAAAGAGGTTGGCGAAAAGGCTCGGGTCTGGAAGGTTTACTTGGACAAGGCTGAGGAATTTGACAAGGAAATGTTGACTGGGTTCAGAGATACACTTAATGCTCTACTGGTGTTTGTGAGTGCCATTGCATCTCTAGAGAATGCACCATTGACTCATGTACTAGGCAGCACTCTTTTCTGCTGTTGTAACATCCTTCATAATCTCTGCTGTTGAATCTCTCCAACCGAATTACAGTCAGATCACAGCTATGCTCCTGGTTGAGCAAAACCAGCTTCTTCGTGCTGCTGGGAATACCACTGCTATTGACAATGTGCAAACTGCATCTGTCAACCTGGACAGCACTGATGTGAGCACCACTGATCTATGGATCAATGGTCTCTTCTTCAGCAGTTTGTCATTGTCATTGGCTACAGCTCTCCTCTCTGGGCTTGTCAAGCAATGGCTTCAAGCATATTCCTCCTCCCTACCCACTGGTAATGCTCGTGAGCATGCCAAGATACGCCAATTTCGATACTCTGGACTCACAGATTGGAAAGTCCCACAAATCATTGGAACTCTTCCAATCATCCTTCATGCTTCCCTTGGTCTATTCATGGCAAGCTTCTCATTGTATGTTTCAGAGCTTCGGCCCTCACTGTGCTGGATAGTCATCTCTGTCACTGCTGTCTCCTTCCTGGTGTATCTGGGGAGTATTGTCATTCCAGTCATTGTCACTATTCAATGTCCATACAGAATCCCACTACTTTTTGTCCCTCTCAATTTCATTTTCTTTCCTCTCCAAATTGGCAAATACCTTTGGATCAGATACTGTTGGGGGCAATGGTGGTTAGAGTGGCCCTCTCTTTCTAGTAATTCCATACAATCTGCAGAAGCCACATTTCTGAAGCCCAATGGTCCTCATATTCTACATGATCAATGGAACATATCCCTTCCCCATAACCCATATACTAGTCATCACTCTATCCTGGCTGACTGCATCAAATGGCTACAATCCCTGCAATCAAATGATTCAATGCAGGACATTGTAGGTCAGGCTCTGCATGGAATTGTTCAGGAGCACATCATTAGAGGGGGCAATGGGAAGCTGCAATATTTTCTTCCAGCTCTGAAGTGCTACATGGACAACCTTGACTTGAAATTGATTCTGAGCTGGATATTGAGCACACCTCGAATTGGAGATGAAGAGTATAAATCTAAACTCTGTACATCTCTGTGCACAGAGTGGGAAAAGGCTTGAGCAAAGTTTTGTGGCTTTCCTTGAATGGAATTGAAGGGTCGTCTGATAGATGAAGCTTTTCGTGGAAATTTGCATCATGTAAAATCCCTGATTGCAATGGGGGCAGATGTTAATGCTCAGGGAGGGTACTATGGGGTTGCATTGCATCCAGCAGCAGCTGGGGGACACCTGGAGATTGTCAGATATCTTGTGGAGAACAGAGCAGATGCTAAAGCTGAGGAAGGGTACTATGGATTTGCATTGCAGGCAGCAGCAGCTGAGGGACACCTGGAGATTGTCAGATGTCTTGTGGAGAAAGGAGCAGATGTTAATGCTGGGGGCAGGAACTTTGGGTTTGCATTGCAGACAGCAGCAGCTAAGGGACACCTGGAGATTGTCAGATATCTTGTGGAGAAAGGAGCAGATGTTAATGCTGAGGGAGGGCACTATGGGTTTGCATTGCAGACAGCAGCAGTTTATAGACACCTGGAGATTGTTAGATATCTTGTAGAGAAAGGAGCAGATGTTAATGCTGAGGGAGGGCACTATGGGTTTGCATTGCAGACAGCAGCAGTTTATAGACACCTGGAGATTGTCAGATATCTTGTGGAGAAAGGAGCAGATGTTAATGCTGAGGGAGGGCGCTTTGGGTTTGCATTGCAGGCAGCAGCAGCTATTGGACACCTGGAGATTGTCAGATATCTTGTGGAGGAGAAAGGAGTAGATGTTAATGCTCAGGGAGGGGAATGTGGATCTGCTCTCAACGCAGCATATGCTTACAGTCATAGTGAGATTGCTGCATATCTGGAAACTCAAGTAGTTACCTGTAAGTAGATGTTTAATAATATTAAGGCCCTGGCAGGGTCCAGACAGGGTTGCTTTTAGGATTATGTATGTGTAAAGGACGGCCTAGGAAATAAAGATCAAGAGAGTAATGCACGAACAGCAATCATGTCACCTCGCAGACACATGATACTATCACGACAGGTCTGTCACCTTCAACAACTACACGTAACTTGTGTTGTGTATTAGACCAAGACAGATGTGTATGCTAAATGTAATTTTGAAAAAAATCTAATTAACCTCCTTCCCAACACCATCCCATCCCCCAAACACTCCAAGCCCACTCTCCACCACCTGCTCATGCCCCTCCTTCCTTGTCTCCTCCACTGTCCAATGCTCATACCCCAAACTAACCCTCTTCCAATCAACCACACTCCAAAACTCTTTAATCCAAGCCTCCTTGCTCCATACACCATAACCAGCACTTGTCCATGTGTGTTTTGTGGACAGAGAGACAGAAGAGGGGGTAGAGGGTTTCACCAATGTTGAGACTGGAGGAGAGGCCTAGGGTGTTATTGCTGCTGGGACCAGAGGGGTTTTTGGACATGGTCACAGTGTAATGGTCAGACTGAGATAAAGTCTTTTGATATCTTGGTGTTAAAGCAGTGTTGTTCAACCCAAGATCCATGTTGAAAGCACTTGCATTTTGGGGAGTGGGTTTGTCAAATAGCAAGGTGGGGATCATGTTTTCCTTAGGGCTCCTATTGGATTGGATGATCTGGCGCCATCTGAGAAACTGCTGCTTTGGATTCAGATGTGGATGGTGCTTCTCTTCCTCCATCAACTGACGGATGGCATCCTACCAATCTGAGGATGATCTGTGGATGGGTTAGGAGCGTGCAAATTCTTCATTGTTGGCAAATTTTGACCAGTCTCAGGCTTTCCCAAGGTACTATATAGTAACTCACATCTCATTTTGGTTTTATTTTTTGATCTGCAAAGTGACCTGCGATTTTAATGGTAGTCTACTTAGCATGAGAACATTCTTCCTTGAGGCACTGAAAGCAACTGAGAGACTCTGTAGTATGTACCCAGTGATTTTCATAATTAAAATAAGTACTCTACTTCAAAGCATAGAATTGAACAAAAATACTTGAAAAAAAAGCACAGAACAAGACTCTCAGGCATCATACAGTGGAGGTGCATCAAAGCTGCACTCATCCAGTGATCATCTATCAGATGCGGATTGGACTTTTTTTAGACCACAATCTGAGCAAATGGCATCCAAATCTGACCCAATCCGATCTGATAGGAGCCTAGTTTTCCTCAGCCAAGGATGGGGTTGAAGTGTGTATGAAATGAGGGTGAAGAAGGTGGAGGGGATGATTCGAGGGGTTGTTAGATGCAGAGATGCCAGAGGCAGGAGAAGAAGGTGATTTTGGTGTCGGTGCAGGTGTAGGCAACATGTTTGCTTCACTTTTGCCTTCATAATCCTCATTTTCCCCTTCATACCATTCAATCTTCTCCCCAGTAATCATCTCAGCCAACTCCTCTGTCCACTCCTGCATATATGGATCCCCTCTATCATACTGCAACATCCCACTCCCCATCAACAACTCTTTTGGATGCGCCATATACATCTGACTCACCAAAAGTGTCAGAAATCCTTGCCTCAGCCACCTTTGGCACATGCTGTACCCATACACTCCTTCATATTTCCATATCTGTCACTCTTACATTATTCACTGCCTAAGCCCAGAAACCTTCAGAGGGTTTTTTGATTATACCTATGTGCGCCCCCACCCTATTCTATTTCCGTTTCATTTATTATGTCAATTATTCATTCTGTTCATTGCTCCACATCTATATTTGTTTATTCTATTCACCATTTGAGACTTGCAATCATCTAGTATATTAGTTATAGGAGCACCATAGTTAGTTGTGGAGTCGATACAGGAGGTGGTTTTACTGCTCGTATATAGGTAGTGTTCTCCTGTACTCAAGCCTCAGAATTGATCTTGTCGTTGTTTCCTCTCATTCTTCTTTGCTTGTTCCGCATTGTGAATTGAGGGAAACATGCACTACACTTGTGCATGGTGAATCTAGTCGGATGACTCTCTCAGGAGTCATGGTTGTCTCATATCCTTTATAGGGATTTTTGTTCTACATTCACCATCCATCGTCGTTCTCCTTTGTCTAGTTCTTTGCTGTCATCTTGGTTGCTGTACAGGCATGTAGATTGATCTACCAGCAGCTCAGATCGTTGGTCTCATAGACTTAGGGTCAGTGGGTGAGTAGTGTCACTCCCTCTCGCTGAAGCCACCCCTAGGTTCCAGACTCCTCCTGGGGCATTCTTGCCTCATCAATGAGCCCATTCAGCATTGAGAGGTTAGCCTGGCTTGAGGGTTCGTGACAAAAAGTGTCCCTGGCCCAAATGTCAGTATGACAGCTGTGTTTCCAGCAGTGTCAGTGATGAACCAGATGTAGCTGTTGGTAAACATGCCCATGGCAGCTGCAGAAAAGGCAGACTTGAGTTGGGCAAGGGAGCTGTGTTGTAAGTGGATTTGGGTGAGGAGGTTGGGGTAAATGAGGTGTTGGTGGGGGCAGGTGTTTGGGGAAGGGGGGGAGAGCTGTGAAAGGACAAAGTAGTAGTTGAGGGAATGTAGTTGAAGGTGAGGACTGTTTGGAGGCGGTCCAGATGATGGTGTCAACAATAGAGAGGCCTTTTAGTTTGGTGTCTAGAGAAACTGTTAGTAGAATTCTTCAGATAACAGTAAAGATGTATGACTTCTTCATTCAGCCTCTGCAACAAACCCTGCTGGTAGTCCACTGTGATGACCTTGTATGCAGGAGGTGGCAAAAAGTTGGCCAAGCCTTGGTCAACATGTGTGTGCAGTGGGGGAATGTCATGGAGAGCATGTCTGCCAATCAAGCTGCTTTTATAAGAGCATCTTGAAAAACAACAATGATGTGTCCACTTGAATTTCATCATCAACATCTGTCCTCAGTATCAACTGCACAACAGTATAGGTATACATGATGAGCACTTCAGCAACTGATGTAAGCTGTCTTTACTGTCTCCCTCTCTCCTACTACTTTGACAAATAGCAGTCCCTGGCTACCTCCACACATCTACAATACATTGGAGGTAATCTATGTGCTACATCTTGTCTTCTCTCTCCAGGCCCAGATTCTACGCTAGCTTTTGGCAGTTACCAACCTATCACCTATCACCACCAGACTCCAAAGACAACAAAGAGATCACTACTTTGCAAACATCTTCCAACAAGAGGACTCCAAATACAGTACTGTGGAGAGGTTGAAACAGTCAAAAGGTATCTTTCATCTAGCAATTATCTTTACCCAGGAACTCTACCAGCCAATAAACAAGCCCTTATGGTGATGGACATCTTCCTCATCTCTTGATGTCTACTTTCCCCAATGGATGCTGACTTTTGTGCATAGTTTATCAAAGTGATTCACATGCAAGGAACACCTGGTTTCCATGCCCTTGCCCATTATGACAAAGTAGAGTGGTGTTCTATGCTAACAAATCCAAAAACTAATGATAACTTTTCAGCAAACAGGTCAAAGTCATATTGTTTTTGTGTAGTGAATACGAAGCCTGAAATTATGGTGAAGCCTAGTGATCAGGCTGATTCTTGTCCAGGATTCTGTCTGATTTGTACAAGTGGCATCAGGAAGAGTTGGTATATGTACAAGACAATCACTCAAAAGTCAGTGGAAATGTCACACCTTATCCTACCAAAGATGTACCTTCTGCACCACTAGCAGACAGTGCAGCTTCTCATCCCCCCAAAAAAACCCTCAATTCCCACAACTATGCTGCCACCAAGTCAAACACAGTCTGCTCAGGGACTGAGAGAGACCACAAAGCAAAGCATGAATCGTTCTGACAAGGAGTCTCAAAGTCAGAATGTTTTGGTTGCCTCTTCATCTTGGCCTCGTTCCCCTTCACTGCAGACTCATCCTGACACATGCAATCACAGTGTAAACAGTCATGCAAGCAGTGGCTCTGATCATATGACTGACAAGCGTGAATCTTGGAATGATTCTTGTGATGCACTGATTCACCATGACAGTTTGACTTGTACATGCAGTGAGTGTGGTGCCAGAGAACAAGATGACCATGACAAGCACTGTGACTGTCAGGACAGGGAAAGAGATAGGGACAGGGACAGAGAGAGGGACAGAGATAGAGATAGAGACCATCATGATGATCGCCATAGAAGAGATGAAACTGATGGGGATTGTGAAAGTAGGAAAGAACAAGAAAGTGTTGAGATGCCGAGCATGGGGTCGAAGGTGAATGACTCAACCAAAAACTACCTTCCACTCAAGACGAGGTGTATAGTTCAGGGGTAGGGGGATGCTAAAGCTCTCACAGTAGATCTAGAGGAACCAAATCTTCAAAGAAGAAGCAAAAGAAGTATAATCAAAGTCAAGACGAGATGGAGTAGCACTTCAACTGGGCAAAGACTAGTTCAGATGGGAGATAAAGGGTAAAAGGATATAAAAGGTAAGTGACGGAGAGGATTGGGATGTGGTAGAGGATGGGTAGAAGGATTGTAGACAATGGAGAAAGGATATGTGGGTGCCCTCTGGTGATATGCCAACAAATACACGGAATGAAACTGGGGATGGACAGAAGTGGATGGTAATACACTGATTGAATAGGTGCAGCTACCTCTGAAGACAAACTAAGCGCAGGACGAAGGTGAAAACAAAACTGGCTCAGAATTGAAGAGGACTTAGTACACCTCTGCAAGGACCACACAATACAACAAGTGACTATATGAACACACCTCTGCAAGGACTGCACAATAGGATGAGTGGAACGTTTGGTAGGTAAAGACTGAGCACTGAGAAGATGAAGTTAAGTGGCTCAAGGGGTATGACGCCTCCCACTGAAGATGAACTGTAGACAACTGCTTTCCACAGGAACAATACTCGTATTGCTGTTGCACTGTATCTGTATGAAGGCAGTTACAAGTGGTTGTTGTATGATAAGGTAATCAAAGTGTGCTTTTACAGTCAGCCACACAATTAGCTAAGTACTATATAGTAGTTTACTATGGTCCATCAAGCCTCTGAGTCCATACATGGTTTGTAGGTAATTGTTGAGTGTTAGTAGGAGTCAAGGATTGTAATTACATGTTAAACACATGAGATATCTCTTGTCCAATTAGTAAAACGAAGTCAGAAATCTGGTAAATGAACTGTTTTGTATAGTAACCGTATCCAAATGAAGGATAGTAAAGTCCAAGTGTGCTTTGATCAGCCTGGCACCAACTGGATTTAGGATAGAACTCTTGAGATGGAACTAAATGAAAGCTTTCATCTGGAAAGACGCCTGTTTGTGAGTCATTCTAGTGGACCAACTAGATGATTCATAGGTTCGATCACTTATATAGTGAGTTACACTACTTTGATTAGAAGTGCGTAAAATAATGGGGTGCATGGCCAGGTGTTTACCTGCCGTATCAGTGGGAACCATGGGCTGTTACAAGGTTCTAGTGGTAATGATAGGACACCCCTTCCTGCCCTGATCCTTCATGGCATTGGAGTGCAGTTGATGATGGATTTGAGAAATGGAGAAGAGGTGCCAATGAGGATGTGAGCAATGCATTTCCTTTGTGTGTCTTTGTCATGAAACTCATATTTCTGTCCACTGAATGAGGTCATACTGCAGACAAGGATAGGTACAACAGACAGGGCAACACTGAGAGGCAGAGAAGAGAGTGAGATGGTGATGGTGATAATAGAGGTTCAGATAAGGTAGGTTCTAGGTCCAAAACCTCTGTTTCACATCTCACAATCTCATATGCAGCAGTCTGGGGAACAACATCAAGATGTGCAACCCACAGCGTCCTCTGGCAAATGTCAAGAATGAGAGTCCCTAGATAGGGGCTATAGGGCTGATTCCCATTTTAGAAGTATCTGTTTCTTTCTTCCTATCCTTACTTCCTTATCTTGTACTCCAAGGCATACATCCGTGATCCATAGCTTACACCCACCTCACATATACCTAGCCATATTGTACCAAACACCCCAGTCATCTACACTGTATTGTGTGACTCCTGGAGTGTGTATTCATTTTGTCTCATACTTACTATATCTTTACTGATCATATTTATCTACAGTACTTAAGTACTAACTTGTACTTATTCTCTATAGGTTATGGGCCCTGTGCCCTAAACTGCACACACACGATACATTGTTAACAAGAACGACTCACTGATTACACCGTTTATGTCAACAGCATAAGACCTATTCCCTACTACCAATTCAGAAGACCTTTATTCCTTGCTTCAATAATCTTCACACTGCTGCATACCCCTATTTCAACTATGTCCAGTAACAACAACAATTCCATTGGTAGTCCCAGCAACTATACCACTATCCAAGAGTTACCAGATGATGCCAAATTCAACGGCAAGAATTATATCTCCTGGAAGACACTGATGGAAAGGTGGGCAAAGCTTAAGGGTCTTCACTTATATTGGGAAGGGCAGATTACCATACCCACTGAAC
This sequence comes from Tetrapyrgos nigripes, assembly GCA_013368315.1. Taxonomy (NCBI): domain Eukaryota; kingdom Fungi; phylum Basidiomycota; class Agaricomycetes; order Agaricales; family Campanellaceae; genus Tetrapyrgos; species Tetrapyrgos nigripes. The sequence continues at coordinate 9,726 of JAACJM010000099.1, read as the reverse complement.
CCTTGGACAACAATGCATTACTCCCCACACCTGTCAGCATCTGAACACCTAATTTCCTTGAGTATGAAATCTGTGAGTCCGTCATGTACCTTACAATTTGGGATAATATCAAGAATCCTGATTCTCTTGGTTTCAACGAGGGGAAGAAGTCTCATGTGTTATGGAATTTCCTGGTGAAGGAATACACACTAGTGAGGAGAGAAGAAGCATTGCAAAGCTGTTGATATACAGGAGGGGATATTACAGGAGATAATGGGTAGATGATGAAATTCCAAATGCTATGCAAACAGGCTACCAACGTTGGAGCCAAGATCGAGGACTCCCAGTTCCTAACTGTGTTTCTCGACTCCTTCCCTTGTACCCCAGAATGGATTCCTACCATAGGTATGCTGCTTGCAGATTCAATGGTTACGTTTAATGTTGCAGCAGGGAGATTGCAAGAGCATGTGAGGCTGATGGGAGGTGGAGGAGATGGTAGCATTGAAGGACTAGACAAGATGAAGGCATTACAGGCTCAGGCAGAGGAGTTGACGGAAAAGGTGAAGGCATTACAAACCTTGAAGAAGGGACCAGCCAACCCAGATCTCCTATGCTCCAATCCGAAATGCAAGCATTGTGGACACACAATCGATAACTGTTTTTGTGAAGGCAGTGGAAAGCAAGGACAATATCCAGCTTGGTGGAAAGGAAAGAAAGATGTACCTGTACCTGCAGTGAATAATACGACTGCTTCTTTGTCTGATGGGTCTCCTGTGATCCTAGCTTTGTCCACTAATCTGACCAATGCACCACATCTATCCAATCAGTCACCAATATGTATCATTGCTGATTCTGGAGCTACCCACCACTTCTTCAAACAACGTTCCCACTTTGCCACATACACTCCTCATAATGATAAAGGTGGTTCTTCCCATGAAGACGCTGATATGCCATACAAAATTGCTGTATACATACTTAGATTTTGGTCCATAATATCAGTTTTTGACATTCTTTAAGGGAATAAGAGGACTAGGGTGAGCCCTGAACTGCTAGTTAATACATAGTAGGACTAGAAAACAATGGTACAATAATATTAAGTGCTTATGGATGGAGAAACAAACTCATTCTAAGTACTATGATAGATATGTATGAGTTGGAGTTATGATAGCAGACCCACCAAATAATAAAGATAGCCTACAAAGGCTTTTGAATCCTATTATAACTACTAGTACCGCTAGCATGATCCAAAGGGACAGTGAAGTGCGAGATAGCCCCTATTTGTGGGCATAGGAACACGTAAGCAGCACAATCCTCAGCTGAAAGGTCAATTGGAAAAGACAGCGCTAAGATCAGACATGTGGACAAGCACACTAGGTAAATCCCATAGTACTAAGATGGCTTTGAGGGAATCTTAAGTATCTGTAAAAGGTACATGTGGACAAAAGTAGGGATCCCAGAGAGTTCAGCTATCCATCGGTACAGAGGGGATAGTGAACGGACATCTCTACAAAGAGATATAAGGGACAGAAGCGCTAAGTTGCAGTACATCTGAACAATCAGAATACAACCCAAACAAGTAACGGTATTTCTGGATAAGGATAAATCCATCAGTAAATGTCTAGCTAGGCATTGAAAGCATTGAAGGGTGAATAAGTATGTGAACAGGACTGCAGAAGAGCTGGACTCATATGTAGGACTAAGTAGTAGACTGTTGGCAATGCATAGAGCATGTATAAAGCAAGATTGGAGAAAAAGGGAAAGGAAAACTGAATGGAATAAAGAAACTATGAGAAAACCCTATGCCCCTAGCGTAAGGACGTGTATGAAGGACCTAGTGGTCATAAGTGGAGTGTTCTGAGTCATAGATGTGATGCTTGCTAACCAGGACAGTACACAAAACACCAGATGGCTTACAAAGAGGACTGAAGAAAGTTCCTACAAATATTTAGATAATATTAGACAGTTTCTGTATACCCTAATAAGCAAGTCCTTACTTATGAGGAAATAGGTAGAACTCACTAACGGATTTTTCGATTTGTTTTGTATCTTCTCTACATACCTTTTAGCGGACATCAAAAAGAAATAAGTAACTGTATAGTTGTAGCTGCTAGTAGTATAAAAGGACCAGATATTATGAGTAGCTACCCAAGCCAGGTACTGTAGAGTATCGGATCTCGCTAGCAATAGTAGAGGATGTGAAACACGGACTAAAGCTTCTAAACAAACTTAACTGCACTCTCTACAAGTATAAACATTGTGTTGGAGATAATAGAATTTAAATTGAACATTTTGTGGTTATAACTGTGATCTTTGTGTTGACCTTTTGGTCTATTAAGTGTTTGATTTTTAAGGCAACTGTGGCCTACAAGTGTTTGATTTGGTGTTAAACTTGTGTTTATTGTGTTGCGTGCTAAGCATTAACTTTATTGAAAAACCCCAATCAAAAAGTACTTATAGTACAAGTAAACTGGGATTTTGAGTGCTCTGACTACTCGGAACACTCGTCTCATTTACATTTGTATACAGTTTTGTGTTTGGGTGCAGTTCCTAGCACTTAATTACAAAAACCACCTATTAACACCCAGTTTGACATTGTGGGGAGGTGATCCATAATGGTGTCATATATTATCTCCTCTTCTGCAATGCATACCATGCCCCTAGCATCTCCAACAATCTTCTTTTGACTGGTACTTTGGATAAACTGGGTTGGGCAGCATCATTGGGGAATGGGCAAATGGGAAGGAGAAGTTTGAAGCTATTCTTAACCACAGCATCTATGTAATGGATGTGAAGTTGGTGTCCCATTATACAAAGACCACTCTCACAACTCCCTGCAGACATTCGATTCCTCCATTGAGCAAGTGACCACATTATGCTGGAGTGTATCGAAATGGCGTCAGAACTTGTTAATGGTGTCCCTGAAATAAAAGGAGCAAGGAAGAAGATGGGGACATGTGAGGACTGCAGACAAGCTCATATGGATAAGCAGCCTCACCTCAAGAGCACAGATATATGGGGGCCAGCACAGGTGGCATCAGTTGGTGGGAACATATATGCCTTATTTGGATCTGATGCAGGGATGTTGAAGGACATGGTGGACCTCTTGAAGGATAGAACGGCTATGACATTGATTGGGAAACTGGAGGTGCAGAGGTCTGTGGCAGAGACTCAGACAGGAAAGAAGTTGAAAAGGATTCAGACTGACAACGCACCTGAATGGAGGTCTCACACATTCAGAGCGTGGACCAAGAGCCATGGAATTATTCATGAGTTCACTGCCTGTATACTTCACTGTCCAATGGAGTAGCCGAGCAAAGGATAGGGGCAATGTTAAATGGTGCTAGAGCCATGTTATTTGATGCAGGATTGGCAGTGCAATGGTGGGGACAGGCTATGTCAACATATATATATATATATATGTCAAGAATATTCTCCCAAACACAAAGGGCATTGTACCTGAGGAGAAATGGACTGGACAAATGCCAGAATGTATCCCACCTGTCCCTTTTGGCAGCATAGGCTTTGCTCACATTCCCACAAAGACTGGCCATGAAAAGTTGGATGCGAGAGGTTTCAAATGTCAGATGGTAGGGTACAATGGGAGAAAGGTGTACGTTGCGAAGAGATGGGAGAATAATGAGCTCTACCATATGAGTGATGTTGTATTCAAGAAGTCAGGCAGTCACTGGACTTCAGGGTTGGAGGGAGAGAATCACCAACTCTGAAATCTGAACCCTTGATCCCAGATCAAACATCGGTAATGATTTCCAACTCGACATCAATAAACCCTATCTCTCCCATCAACTCCCACAAGTGACGCTAACCCCAGAGAAACGAACTCACTGCACCCAAGCCAAAATATGGGGAACCATTCCTACCCACTCATCTACCTGATCCCGTAACTTGACTCAGCAGTTCATCGAATCCAAGGAGCATGAGGATCAAGAGAAGGAAGCTCATGAGAGAGATGAAGCATGGACAAGAGATGACGAGGAGGACAACAGGGAATTATTGCCAGAGTATGATGAAGACTCACCAGTCACCCTCAAAACTCAGCTTGAGACCATCCTAGAACAGACAACACTTGGGTTCTCCACTCCTACAATGAGATGATGAAATGTGCTGACCTGTGGATGAAACCTATGGAAAAGAAACTTGCAAAACTTGACTCTCAAAAGCATTCAGTCCAGTCCTGAAACCCCAAGATGCGAAGATCATTACAACTCAATGGGTTTACACTCTGTGATTGGATGGAGATGGAAAGATTACTGAGCAGAGAGCTAGGTTGGTAGTTAGGGGCTATGACCAGGTCAAGGGGATTCACTATGATGATACCTGGGCAATAGTGGCTAGATATGAGTCTGAGAGGTTCATGATTGCCATTGGCCACTTGTGAGGGGTTGGATCTATGGTCTGGGGACTTTACTGGTGCATACCTCAATGTGAGACCACAAGGTGTCAATTACTTGACACTACCTGAGGGTTTTCAAGAACGATACTCCTTGTGCAAATGGGAAAAAGACTGTACTCCTGATGAACATTGACATCTATGGGTCAATGGACACCAGAAATAGCTGGTATAAGCTACTCAATAAATGATACCATGAACTCAGCTTCAAAGTGAACCCTGCAGATCCATGTGTTCGATACTGACGAACCCCTCTTGGCAGCACCATCACTGTAACCTACACTGACAATGTGACTGGAGTATCCACAACAGAGGAAGATGGGAAGAGGGTACAAAAGGAGATTGCAGAGCAATTTGAGTTCAGGGATTATGGAGAGCCAGATGTAGTATTGGGTATGACTAGTTAGATGTGGGCCCCCAGCAGTGGCAGGACAAGTCTGAAAAAGTAGAACCTTTAACAATTACAGCAATGCTGTTAAGTGCTGTAGTGTAACGGTATTAGGGCCGATATGGTCAGGTGATGAGAGGCAGGTTTGGGTGATGCAAAGTAAGATGGGACACAGTTGGGGTGAGTGCATATTTGGACAAACTTTTTGGAGGAGAATAAATCTTGGGTTTTTCAACAGTGCCGAAAATACCCCATATAGAAGGTCGGCCTAGATTTGGTCCCATATGGAGCAGTCTGGCCAATGTAGAAATACTTGAGATTTACTCCTGCTCAAAAGCGCCTGACAAAAACCCACTCACCCTGGCCATGGGAGTGAAGCTCCAACTCCATGACATCACATCACCACTTACAATAAAAAATGGAAATCAGTCGTTGGACTAGAACACTAAGCGAGAGGAGGAATGAGGCAAGAATCTAGAACACATCGTATTTGAAGATGAAAGAAAAAGATAAGAAAAAAGGTACAGTGTGACTACTGGTATAAATAGTACTGTCACTACATGTGATTATGTTGTAAACGTGATCTATGTTTACACTCCTCCCCATTTTGAAACAGAATATAATCTACTGCAGGACAAACATAATAAGTAAGTAATTGAGGGTTAGACACATAATTTTAAAATGGATTGATTTTGATGTAAGAGGGAGCTGAAAAAATTACAACTTCAATTCTTAGTCGTCGAGTCCAAGAACATTTCTTCTGGCCTACGCCACCTTGTCCAGCCCATTCATCCACGCATGTGCAATCGCGGATTTCAGAGAATGGGACCCATTGATCACCTTCGGACCTTCACCAACCCATCAGACCAAGAACTGCCAACCACAGCCCCATCAACGGGAGTGAACAATGTGGTCAATAAAATGTTCAGCCTACCATGCACCATCACCAGTTCTGGCGGTGGATCGTGAGCACAACCAGGGAATTCTAGATCGTCATTTGGCTTGTACAGCTTTAACTGAGAAACGTTGAATGTAGGAAAGACAGTCAGCATATTGTGCAAGTCCAATGTATATGAGTCTGTTTCTGGATGAGCGCAGATCACTTTGTAAGACCATCAATCTCAGAAAAACTTCACCACAATGCTGCCGTTCTGAGTGTATGCGACACCGATTAGCTGTTGATAACAAGACCATATCCCCTTCTTTAAAGATGGGAGGCAAGCCCAAATGCTTATCTGCTTGCATGGCCTGTGTTACTTTAGCTGCAAATAATGTGTCCCAAGCATCTTGCTCAATATCAGCCATCCTACCCAAAAATTCACATGCATTCTTGACTTCTGTAGTATCAATTCCACCTGCTGACTCTGTGGGGACAAGCTGAGGCAGGACACGGGGAGACCTCCCAGTCTTGAGCTGAAACATGGACATTCCTGTGCTTGAATTTTCCGAGTTCATTATATCAAACCTGACCTTGGTAGGGCCTTGACCCAGCCCTTTTGTTGATGAGACACGTAATATCGTAGGGACTGGTTGATCGTCTTATCGAGTGTTCTGAGGAACCATCAGTCTCTGGGTGGAATGCTGAGGACATTTTTAACTTAACACCTGTCAGGGCAGTGAAGGCTCTCCAGAATTTCGACATGAACAATTTGTCGCGATCCGATACCAACTCGCTAGGCAACCTGTTTTCACAATACCATTCGTTGAAGAAAACTAGTGCACAATCCTCTGCTGTGGAATCTGTCCTAGTAGGTGCAATCCTCAAGTCTGCACCCAAACCTGTCGGTCATCGACAAGATGCAGTTGTATCCTTCGTCCTCTGGCAGGGGACTGATAAAGTCTAAGGCTATACTTTCGAGGCGACCATCAGGAACGGGTAACGGATGTAGCGGCCCTTTCAGTGTCTTTGCAGTCAGTCCTTTATTTTGTTGGCACTCCATGCAAGAAGGTACATAAGACCTGATTAAGTTCTTCTGCATATTAGGCCAGTAGAAGGAATCTCACAGGAACACGTAGCATTTATCACCCCCAAAATTGGCCTGTGCTATCGTGCGCCAGTCAATACAAAGTCTCCCTTAAGTCACCAATGGCAGAAATAACTAGACAGTTTGCTACAAACCACAGTCCACCATGTTTCTCAATCCCTGGAGGCAGCACTGGTAGCTTCTCGAGCTTCCTTATGAATTCATCATCTTGATACCCACTTTGATCTTTTCAAGATATTCTTTGTCTGCCGATATCGGACATGACTGGTGCAATGGCAGAAGCGTTCTTCAGAACTCAAATACACACTGATACGCCATACAAATTCGTGGTAAATAACCCAAACTAGCGCTAATACATGTCTAAGATACTCTTAAATGGATAATAAGGACTAGAGTGAGTCCCGAACTGCTAGTCAAAGTACTAGGAATTAGGTGTATAACCTAAGGGATGTTAATGGGCAATACTTGCGGATAAGAATAAGACTTGTTCAAAGTATCTATAACAGATACATACTAGGGGATACAGCTATAGTAGCAGACCCACCTAACTACAAAGTCTACAAAGACTTAACAAACCTGCTATAGTGGCCTAATACTGCTAGTACGACTCAAGGGATAGAGAAGGAGGAGAAACGCCCCTATTCATGGTTATGCGTTGGCATTACAACCCAGATCGAAGCTTAGACTGCTAGATCCGAAAGGACACATCATCATCGGACAATTTGGATATTCAGGATTCTAACCCGGATGTATACAAACTTGTGGTGCATATCTACAGATGGTTAAGATAGAAAAGTGGTACAATAGTTATATCAATAGAAAGCTAGAATCCATAGCTTTCAGATGGTACACAAGGGATGGACTAAGTGGCAACGATACTAAGTATCTAAAAGTGTTGCGAAGTCACAAACGTAAGGAGATCCAAATCAGCGGGATTTACTGATTCGGGCATAAGTATTACCAAAAGCAGTACTTACCGGAGATCACTACGGTTTAGCGTCTTAAAGATGAGTACGGTACTATCCTTTGGTATACTACGCTAGTTTGAAGGCTTAAGCATTACTATTGAAGAGCTGGACTCGGATAGTGGTGTACAAGTTTAACTAGCGGTGTAAAGGGATAGGTGTACGTTCATTACTATAAGGACGAGAGGCAAAGACTAGATAAGAGAACAACCCTAGACCCAGAGGATTAGCGTATTCCGAAGTATAGTCATAAGTGGAGCTATCTGAGTCAGGTAGGGCTACGGCCACCAGTACCAGGGAGTACCCTACTAGTAAAATGACAGTGGAGCAAGGGACAGAGAATCCCTACTACGAAAATTAGATAATATTCAAGTTTACTGTATACCCTAAATTAGAAGGTACCTACTAGATCCAGTAGTTACTACGCTCATGGACTAGCGGTTAGAGTAGATTTTCTGTTTTTGTTGATATATTTTAGTGGACATTGGAAAGAAATGTAAAACTGTATAGTTGTAGCTCTGAGTAGTATAAAAAGACCAGGTATTACTAGTAGCTACCCAAGCAACGGACTGTAGAGTATCAGGATTCTCCTATCTAGCGGTAGAGACTGTGAAACATGGACAAGAGCTTCTAAACAAACTTATCATACTCGCGTGGAGTCTAAATCAGTGTTGAATATATTTGTTGGTTGTTTTTGTGTTTTATAACTTGTGTCCTCGAGACTTGGAAACTGTGTCTAAGGCATTGGCACCTTCAAATAGAATTGAACTGGTTGAACTGATATTGTGTGTGTGCCTTCATGCAAACCTTTACAAAAATTCCCCAAAAGACTGGGAAAGGTGCCACTGCTTCGCATGGCAAGTTACGAGGCCATTGTATAAGTAATACTGTAAAATTGACTAAAAAAATTAGATAGAGCTTAATATCTTCTGTAATGACATCTTGAACGTTGGGTGGAGGAGCCCGTAGTGGTTCAGAGAGCAGCAGTTGGACTTGCGACGGCTGCTGAGGGAAGGGAAATACACCTGAAGCTCATCGTGGTTGGTGGGCGGCAAGGCAGAAATGAGCTATGACGTATCGAGCGTCAGTTCGGGTACTTCAGAGGCTGTGGTGGCGTGTAAAAGTTAGAACCCGTGAGAACCTTTGCTACTCAATTGAGGGGTTCGACATAAGTTAACTCGGCCTAAAGGGCCTCGTAATCTCCAAACTGTGGACTAAATTGAAGAGTATTCTACTTACTAGATACGCTCGCAAAACAAATCATATAGGTTTTTCTGGTTGTGTTCTGTGTGCTAAGAGCACTTACTAGAGAAACAGGCCTATTATACTGGAGCCCACCGCGAGGGGGTATCACTTCAGTTTATTCTATACTACGAGATCAATTGAGCTTAACGGCTCTAACCAAAAGTTGTCAAAATACAAGGTCTTAACGACCATCAAGCAGCACCTATTGGAAGGCAAACCCTTCTAAAAGAAAACCCCCTAAACAGAGGAACGAAACTAGCGAGCCTTCGTCGAGTACAAGACCGCTAGAAGAAGAACTGGTTGTTTATACTCCATATCCTTTAAAACGTGGCAACGAGAGCAGAGTTGTGCAGTTGCAAAGAAGAAAACTAGCAGAAAACCAAAGAAGCAGAGAAAAACCGTGGCATCTCCTGAACCAACAGTAGAAACCCCGGAACCATCTACTTCTACTAGCGCTGCCAGAGATCTTTCAGTTGCGCCTTCTGAGTTGACACTGGAAGACGAGTTAGGGCTTGATTACATTGAGCAACGACTCAACAGAGAATATCAACAACAATTACTACACACAACAAGCATTGTCTAGACCGCTAGAAGTCGAAACAATGGCTGAGAAAGTGAAAACAACTATTCCTGGGCTCGAAGTGAGTCCAGAAGCCTTGAGAGCTACCCAAAATGACAAATTGCCAAAAGCCAAGAAAACAGCTCCTTGCTTTGACAAAGAAGAACCGGAAAACCTAGAACGGTACTTCTCAGAAA